>JAUBWS010052201.1:0-17732 GCA_032270445.1 Darlingtonia californica
TATATATCATATGTCTTGATGAATACGTTGTAATTGGTCAAATGCCAAGAGATGTAAATAAGTATTACAATGTTCTTCTCATCAGCACTATTCTCATGCAGATAAAGCATATTTTTCCAGAAAATGCCAAAAATTATTCTCTGTGCTGTGTTTGATTCCAGTTCTTTTAAAAAATGTTTTGATATATGATATAATTAGCAAATAGTAAAAATGGTCATGTAAATGAATCAACGGATCCTGCATCAATAGATCCTGCACTAATGTGACTTTCCAACTACCGCAAAGGTAACGGATAGAGTGGGGATTGAACGCACGACTTCTCGCTTCAATCGATCTTTCGATTGGAAAGTCACATTGTTGCAGGACAAAAATGACCACCATTTTCGGGAGGTGACGAAAATTTTGTCCGGTGAAAGCGTTTGGCCGCTAAAATCTTTTATTGCTTTGAAACATCTAAAAAATTGAATTTTCGTCACTTTTGTACGACAAAAATTTTGTCCGACACTTTTTGTCGGATAAGGTAACTTTGAAGAGCTTCTTCCCTACTAATTGAGCTTCAAGTCTACGATTCTTTCTCGTTCTTTCAATAGCGTTTTGTCATTGTTTTTCACGTCGTAAGTAAGGCATGAATTTCCCTAATTTGCTCAAGCGAAAGAGTTCTGTGCAGAAGACAAATCATTGGTCAAACCTTACTAGATATAAAATTTAATTTAAAAAAGAAATTAAAATACAATTAAAAATGTTTTGGTACTAAGGTCTACGGCTGGAAAAATTAGGTAATCTTTGATGAAAAACTGTCTTGATATATCCAGTTGTATGTAAATATGAACCCGATTCTAACTATGACATTTTCTGGAATACATATTTAAATAAAATCTCAGTCACCATGAAATTATCAGACTCTGTTTAAATTTTTTTTAGCTATCAATGAAATCAAGTTTTAACCAGCACTACTCATATAAGCATGATGAGATTGTTGACAATAGGTGTCATCGAATAGGTGTCATACGTTATCTCAAAAAAATCAAATAATCAATATCTATATAATTAAAACGCATATTTAGGGTAGAACAACAAAAATGTTTGTTATTGCTGACGTCATCATTTTGTTCAATACATGACATTTGTTATACCTGCAAAGTTTTGTTATCATAAACTTATGGAGGCCGCCCAGTCCACAGAACCACCCCTAAAACGCCTTAATAATAAAAGTAAAATAAAGTTTAAGATCATAGAACATAGCAAAGAAATCAGGCACAGTACGAACACCATTTTCCTAGACTGTAAATCATGAAATGATCACCAACTACATTTGGTGTTTTAACTCCATCTCTCACAGCTTTATTGATGTAAACATTCGATTTTTAAAATATAATAAAACAAAAAGCTTCAAAAATACCTTATCGACCCTGATTGCTCAAAATCTTTGAATAAGCTCAAACAACAGCTTCTTAACCATCCCTCCTGTATAAACTTTGGTTCAATACATGACACGTGTTTAGGATGGATTATTGATCCAAATCACAAGCCAAGATAATATTGTTTTTATTCTTTGGTATTTTTCACCAACATCGCAAAAAAATTGTAGTTTGTGTGTGTATCAAATTAGAAATTAAAAAGAATTATCATTAATCTAACACATTACAGTAGTTCCTATTTACTTATCCGTTCGTGTGCGGGAGGAGTGCGTAGTTAGCCTTGGCATGAGATTGCAAACCACACCAGAAAGGCATTTATCATCGAAAAGAAATTCAAATTGTGAAATCAAGCCAACAGTTAACTCATCCGGTTTTTGATTTATTGTGCTGAGATATAATTAAAGGAGAAAAAAACCGAAAAAAACACAGGTTCCCAATTAGAAAACAAACAATCCTTTTATGTAACAAAAGTCGCAAGAATTATTCTTGACTTTATGAAACAAGACTTCTAAGATGGAACTAACTTAAACTTTCATCTTATTAACCCTTGGAGTATTTATTTATTTTGTTATAGGCCATTTTACGACACCAAGGTTCTCAAGAACCACATGGCCTTAAGACTTGACATTAGGATAACTTTACTTACTACTATCTGTTCTGTTTGTATTTTTTGTGTGTATGACTTGCTTGACAGCCTTCAAAATTGGACAAAAATGTCAAGCTTGGTGATATTTGATATTGGACAATTTTTTGACCGGTCTGTAAAATACAAATTCATTGAAAATAGTCAAGATCTCAAGAAGAGTGGTTTTGACTTGAAATGTTGAACAGTGATGGGTGCAATGTTTCAACTTGGCCACGTGTTTGGTTGGTATTTTACATACTGGTCTGTAAAATAGCAAAATGCCCCATTTTGAAAGAACAAATGGTCCGTTCGACTTTCACCTTCATCCTATCTACCACTGATTACATTTCAAAACCTTTACTGTTTCTCTAGTTTTCGAATGTCTGGAATTTGTACATTACAGACAAGTCTGTAAAATACACGGTATCAGAGAAATCCCAAACAATATATCAAATGTCACAAATACTTACCAAAACTGGCGTTTGGTGCAAATTTGAAGATTTTAACCCTATTCTGAATGAAGTATGGGTATTTTTTACCATAAACATTCCAATTTAGAAGGGGTTTTAACCCTAAAAAACTCACTTAAAAGTCAAATCAATAATTTACAGTGAACTTGCTGCTTCTACTAACTGACTGTCATTGGAGCCATAAACCTTTGGTGCTTAGAATTGTAAATTGCTACCTAAAGTAGGTCACTTTTTGATGACTTGACAACGTATGATGACCTATCACTGTATGATGACAAAATCTTGACAAAATGAAATATAATGCACATTTGACAAAGACTTAAAAATATTGAGTGAGGGTTAACAGGGTTGGCAATGACTTCAGATGCAACGGTCGCTGTTTTTAGCTGCTGACGTCCAGGGATTGAAAATCTTTCATATTTCTGGTCATTTTTTTGCAAACAAAGTAAAGATAGTAAAAAGAAATATGAATTAAAGAAGACATTTATCTGGTTGGTCAGCAGTTGGAGTTTTTTTATACGTTTATGGTCTGAAATTCGTTAAAGAAACGCGTTTCAAAATGTTGACAGCAAGCGGTATTGACGCAGTGAAGAATTGTGTGACAAATTTTGACTAGCTTTGGTAAATAAAGTCGATGGGTTTTCATGATCAAAGAAATTAACAACAGAACGTTAACCTATGGAAGTAACACGGCGAAGTGGAGAATCTCCTGGCGTCAAGAAAAGATCGCATAGACTTTCATCAGCTATAATTACAGTATACTAATATGAAGATTTTGCTTCAGAGACTTTCCTAGATTTTTTTAGATTTTTTTACTACATTACATACACATACATTCAATATTTCCTCTGCAAGAAGAACCATTGTAAAGTTAATGGATGATTGGAATAAAAAATCGTTTATTATTATTATTATTATATTAACATGAAAACACTTAGTATTGATCAATTTTTTATTTGACAGCAAGGTGTCGTTTATAAACTGACGATTTCAGACGTCGTTTTGACGTTTTATGAAAATACATGTGCCAATATAAAAAATCCAACAATTTTGCTAATTTTATTTGAAGTGGTTTGAAACTGGAAGGAAAATAAATGGAATATTTTCATGTATTTTAGGAACATTTTACTACAATCTGTTTATTTTATAGGCAAAATTTCACTTATTGTGCTAAAAATGTATTTATAATAACCCAAAGTAAATTTGACGGCGCTAGAGAAAATTAAAAAAGTTGAACAATTTTCTCAAATTTTCATTTCAAACAAGAATAAAGTTGAAAGTAATGAAGAAGAAAAAGTGACCTTTTAACTGAATTGATAAAGATGTTGGGACTGCTCATGGTTGAAACCTGGATCTTTCAAAAATGGGAAATGTGCCTTTCATACAATTAACGATGACCAAAAGATTGAAAGTAATTTTTCATCAACAGAGGCATTCAAATATGGTCCTTAAACTTCCAGTTTCATTGAAAAAATAGAATTGCCGAAGAAATCATGTATATATTATCAAAATTCCAAAGCCTTCATTTGTGTTTAAGTAAAAAATTATGTTCTTTCGATATTTTCTTTGATTTAGTTTCATTTATAAATTAGAATTTTATTGTTCCACTTGGTGAGACCTATCCAAAATTAACTATAATTGATTGATTGATAAAATGTTTTTAGCATACTTCATGAAAGATTAAGATTTCGGTTTTTCTTAATCAACTCCCTTACTGTTTTATTTTTGTTGTTTCTTTCCAACAATGGTCTGTCAGCATCATCTCTCCTAGCAAATCTTTCAGTGACTTTTTTCACACTGAGGTTTGCTGATTAGATTTGCGTAATTACGTAATTATCATGCAACAGTTAAAATACCAGAAAAGCCATAAATATGAAATAAATCAGTGAGCTGACATTTCTATTTTCACAATGATGAAATCTTAGCAAGTGATTTAGTCCAAACCCCGACACTGTTCCCACCTGGACTGGATAGCTCAGTGGTAAATCAGTTGTACTAGTAATGCAAAACTCGTGAGATCTCATTTTTCCGAAACAAAAAATTGATCAGTGTCAATGCTGATAATGTTTGACATAAAGCTAGTCAAAAAAGAAATGAAATAAGCCCAAACATATGCGAGTATATTAGAAAAAATTTACAATTTTTTGGCATGGGTCGCAGACTTTCTACAGGTGTCTACCAAGGGGTCAAAGGGCGATAAAAAGTTAGTGCCCCACACAGCGTGAAAAACGAACCAAATACGGGTTAATTTCATGCTGTGCCACATATGAGACACTGGAACTAGTATGGGTTTTAAGCAGCACAACATCTATTGAATTGCGATCGGTTTAATAACTGTCAGCCTATATTCTAGGGTTTGAGAATGGCCTCACTCAGAATGTACAGCTTTTATCTTCAAGTTGTCATTTTTGGTTCTGATCAAGAACGTGTTTTTGGAGAAAATCAACAACTATATTGTATCATCAAATTTGTGAAAGCTCTTGAAAAACTATATAGAGGATATTTCAGAAAACATAGTGAAATCATATACTAATTTTGACATTCAGAATTGACCAATGATAAAAACAGCGAAAAATTCTATTTCTTAGAATCCCAATATCTCAAAACCATTAAAATCAAATAAAACTTTTGCAAAAATTCCGTTTCTCTTCTTTCAGCTTTTCGTCTGATTAGGATATTGGTTGTCCCATACATTTTGATAACATATTATTCTCAAATAGGTAGCTACAGAAATTACATTTGTTTTGAAAAAGCTTGATTTTTGATTTTTCGTTTAAAAATTTTACTTTTTTATATAATTCTACATTTGATGAATGATATCTCATACTGAGCATTACAAGTTTTTTTTATCTAGGCAAAGTCGATACGAAGAATACACATGGCTAAATATCAGCCTGATGTTCTTACAAACGAGGTTCTAATTAAAAAAAACGTGTAGTCTGGAAGGCGGCATTTTGCACTTTCACCTTCGAATTCCTTGATGCATCCTATTCAGGAAACAGTTAAACTCTTTGAGATCCCAGTGCATGCAATACATCAAAATATCAAAAGAAATTATCGAGCGTGACAGTGAAAAATTCTCAATATACATTTCCATCCTGCACACACAGAACTGGTCTTCTTAAAGTAAAATCAAAGTTATCGGTATCAATCTTTTTTGATTTTTAACAATATTGACAGATAAGTTAATTTAAGCAAAGATAAAAATTAAAGCATGTAAATATATAAAACAATTAAAAAGATTGTTAAATAGGAAATTATAGACAAAATTAATTATACACCTTTTTATTATACTACAACTTGTCTGTTACTTCTTTCAGCAAGTGACCAATCACCGCATCACCAGCATGGTCCTTACAAATAGTCTCTACGGATTCCTTTAGATTCATTTCCTTTGCAGCTTCCAGTCCTTCCTTTACAGTTAGGCTAGTTGCTAACAATTGTAAACCTGAAGTTTGTATACTTGGTTTTGTAAACCTTTGCATCCCGTTTAATATTGAATTAATCACGCCGAACTTTATTAAACCGGTGAGGGCGACTTTTTCTTGAAATACAGACGATAGTGCTCTATATATTTGTAACTGTTGCATATCACGTTCAGCTTTATTCATCCACTAAAATAAAATGAAGGGAAAATTGCAAAAATCTAATGACTTAGACTGCTTTGTGTTACGCTACACTTTGTAATGACTGCCTCATTTTGTAATATCTGCCCCGCTTTTTTAGTCACCTTTACCTGATTTAGAATTTGTCTCATTTTATAATATTTTTGTCATTTGAAACAATAAAGTTTTTAAATCTAAAAATCTCCATAACACATCAATTTTGGGCCAAGCTAGAGTTTTTACAAGATTTCATGTGATTGGATTTGTTAATTCCATAAAAAACAATGAAATGCTACCAATTTTCAAAAGAACAGCAACAAGTGGGACCATGTAGAAGTGGGACTTCATACACACCACTATAATGACATTCACTAAATAGAACTGCTACTTGTGATCTCTTCAGTCTCTTCAGAACATGTTTCTTAAAAAACACTTCGAATGACTGGGGGATTCGCTAAGTTGGACATTTTATTATTCATTCACTGTATATTTTTGACTTGGACCCTTGAAAGGCCCACTTATTGAGAGTACACAGCTGTCTTGTAAAGAACTCCAGACCACCTCTCAATTTCACCAGTTTACCTCATTTATCCTTCGCTTGTCAAGTTTGAAATATTGTTGGGGGATAGGGTAGGGCCCTCGATAGGCTTATTTTGATCGTCTTTTGGTATGTTTGACAATATGGTACAAAATGAGGGAAAAATTACACAAAATGAGGCAGCTTTTTAATTACAAAAAAATTGTTAAAAGTGAGGTTGGTATTACAAAGTGATGTGGTTATTACAAAGTGTGAGATAACACTTTACCATTTGTGGTTAACCATTGTGATTGAATTTCAAATTTAACGAATTTTAGTATTCATACCAACCTGTACTTGTTTTTCCGAGAATTTATTCTCCTCTACCAGTCTTTTTACAAGACAATTGACAACTGCATGGTGCTTCTTTGAAGCTGCTAGACCCAAAGGAACCATCTTTTGCTATTAAGTAAAGAATCGAAATTATTATGACATTATCTGAAGCTAGTTTGATTATGTCTTTAATTTTAAAACTCAGAATAGGAACCTTATCCGCATAGGGAAGCTGATTTTTTTCTTGTATTGTTCAAAAACAACTTTTTATTCATAATTTCAACCTTCAAAAGGGTTTATTTTTCTTGTTTTCCATGGTCTTTTGTTTCCGTATGACATGGCATTTCATTTTCCTCATGTTTTCTTATTTGAAACAGGAACATTTTGGATATTATCTATGGGATTCTGCTACACCCGTTCCTTGATAACTATCATAAAAATGCTTCTGATTAATATAATAATCATCTCAATTGATAGACATGAAATCTCACTACTTACTAGACATTAAAAGCTCTATGATTACGACACGTAATACACTTTGACGAGGGGTAAAGTACTCTGCAAAATCTAGTACCTCTAGAAAAAATTGAACGATAAAAAGCAAAAAAGTCAAAAAATCAGAAAAATTTGTAAACAAATCACGGAAAAATAATCACCAAAAAAAAATCGGAGAATCATTAAAAAGATCACAGAAAAAATCAAAAGGAAAAATATAAAAACAAAAAACTCTCGTAACCAAATTTTCGAACGTTGCTATATTGAAAGTGCTAGATATGTGATGCAGCAGTCTAAGAAATCGTGATGGAGGGATGATAAACATTATTTCATTGCAAACGCTAATTCATTTAAAGTCAACAGCAGGAGGTTAGTGGATATACTAGAGATAGAAAAACATTAATGTAGCAATCTTGAATAGTGGTTAGGTTAATTAACTTGTTTTTGAATTATAGTTATAAGCTTGATAACTTAAATTATACAACACTCCATCATTTTTATAGGGGTCTATTGCGGCAAATTAACTTGCAATGCAACTTTCAACTATTGCAATGGCCAAATGAAGTGGTTGTAATAATGGTCATTATAATTCAATTTGTTAAGTTAATTGGCCGCATGCCATCCCTATGGAAATAACCAAGAGTTATATAAATTGAAATTATACATGTGTTACAAATGAAAATTAATAATGCGAAACAAGGTAATTTTTTTGTAAATTGTCTATAAAATAATTCTGCTAAGAGAGTGAATAACTGGGTATAACTTTTTACCGGACACCCTGTATACGATTAGAAAGTGTCAATTCTTACTTCTCCTTCCATTTCATAGTCAGCACCATTGTCAAGAAGTAATTCCATTATTTCCAAGTGCCCATTTGATGCTGTGTTATGAATAGCCGCATTCCCATCCTTCAAACAAGAAACAAATGTAACGTCATATAAACATATATAAAGTTCAAATTTATAAATGGATTGTCAAGTCCATGTCCTGGGATAAGGAAAATTAAGTAGCTACAAGCTACAAAAATGTATTTGCACAATCTTTTCTGAAAAAGCTCATTTTTCACCATATTTTAATTTTTTAAGTGTGATTTTCCATTTATGTTACTTACTTTTTAAACTGATATAATCTCTTAACTTAAAACAAATTTTAGTGTTGTTTGAAAATTTTCAAGTTAAAGAATTTACTAAAAAAAAGGAGAAAAATTGAAAGATTGAAGAAAACGAACATACTACCTGCAGCTAAACAATAGGCCTTATTTAATTCTAAACTCTAATATACTGAAATTACCGAAAGTTTTATATTTTGTACCAATGAATACACTGTGGTATCCATAATTAGTATGCGGAGCCATGGCTGACTATAGTGGACGTCTTAACGCTCCAAGTTCTACTCCAATGCGAAGCTTTCTGTAGTGAAATTCACGTACTGCAAATCACTGTTGATTCTGCATGCTGCCCTGTGTTTCTATGAGGGCAGAATCCTCATTGATAACAGTTCATGAAGGAGTGAAGAGGCTATTCTAGGTAAATGAGCAAATCATTCACTCATTCAACAAACAATATAACACTAAATAAGGTTGTTCTAATTGGATTTGGCTAGAGGTTCATAAAAATGCTATATTTATTTTTTATTAGCGAGACACCAACATCTGAATCTGCCTAGAAATGGAAGCATTTCATACTGCAAAATTTGTAGTGTAGAAAATTTTACAGTGGAGGCTCCTACAAAGCGGGCACCATCGATGCAAAAAATGTGTTCGCTTAATAGATATTCTGTTAAAAAATAATTTTTAGACATATACCAACCACGAGTATGAGATATAGCCTGGAAATCTAGTTAGTTCTAAGAAAGCTGTGGTCTGGTCAGAAAGTGTCTTAGAAGACTTTTTTTGACAAAAAGATAACTAAAAGTAGAGAATAGATGATGACATGTGATATGTATTTTTTTGAAATTTATTTAGTCTTAGTCGATTTAGTAAAGACATTTAGAGCCTGGGAAATTCTCAGATTGGAAAAGTTATAACTGGGAAACTGTTTTAGATAAAACATATGTATATCATTATTTCAATCACTAAGTTTTTTCCTTGTTGATACTAAAATCACTATAAGAAGTTATTGAGTCTATAAGCTAATTCTCTGTGTCTTGTATTTCATCTCAGTCAATGATCGCCTTAAATGCGGATTGTCTGCTGGTGATAAAACATCAACTGTGACAAATTAACTCATGCTCTGACAAAATGCTTTTGACCTTATCATACACGTCTTTTTTTATAAGAAACTAGTGAAAGGCCCTAGTACTGAATGTTTCTTAATTTGTTTGTGTTTTCAGTACTGAAAGTTTCTTATTTGGTTTCTAAAATTTACATTGGGTAACACAAATTGAAATAACCTTAGAACAAGTTATTATTTTAGGCATATTTCATAGGAGACTTCATGTAATTTTCGATAAAATAGCTACAAAACCTTTAATGGTGTTAAATCTCAATTTCTTTCGATTCCGTCCGAAAATTTACTTTTCCTTGCCTTATTATAAAAGAAAAATCTTTTTCGGTCTTACTTTTAGTTTTTTTGGATAGAACTAGGTCCATAACCACTTAACCCTTAAAATTAGCCCAGTTATTCCTCAAACGTTTCCTGTGGGTGCTTAAACTGTCGATTTTCCGTCCGACAATTGATTGAATAAAAAAACAGAGTCAAGTTCAAAAGACAATCACCAAAACACCTTACTAAAGCCTGCAGTAGGGTCAGCTAATGATAAGAATAGAAAACACAAAATATATATGACTGATTATCATCTAGGCTATAATATACAAATCCAAAGAATGTTGTCTTTTGTATATTTAGTTGAGTTGAGACTTTTTGAGATCAGTACATTAGCTCACCATGATTCATAAAAGCTTAGGAAAAATGTTTTACTTTTCATAATAGTAATAAGTTTCTTAAATTTTTGGAGCCCAAGAAATTCAGTACTGAAAACTTCTGAACTTTTTCGAAGCTCCAGCCTCTAGTTTCTTATAAACGGGTTTCTTATAAATAGAATACGTTTACATGAAATTCTACACAATAGATCCAACATTTCCATCAAACATTCTTTCAAACATGAAAGGACGGATGTAAAAGTTGGACCTGTTTACTTTATCAGGCAAAATTTGTCGGGAAAACATTTCGTCGAATAAAAGTGGCAAAAATTTCAATTTTCAAAAAACATGCTTTGAAACAAAAATCACTGGGATCATTGTGTTTATAATGATTTAAAGCAATAAAATATTTTGGTGGCTGATTTTTTCCACCGGACAAAATTTCTGTCACCTCCGAAATAGTTCGTCACTTTTGTCCGATATTGTTTGTTCAATAAGGTAAAGCGGGGCCCGAACGAGTCCAACATTTTCATCCAACATCAAAATATCGCATGTTGGACGAAATGTTGGGCTCGTTTGAACATTTTCAAAATTTCGAAAATTTTAAAAAAGAAGGAAAAAAAGAAAAAGTAGTGTTCTGAAACAAATTTTCATCCTACATTTCTCTGTCTGCTGATAAATAAAGTGCTAAAATCTATGTTGGATTAAAACACTCAAACGAAAAATTCGATTTCATCCAACATCGATTTATCATCCAACATTGGAAAATTATGTTGGATGAAAATGTTGGACTCGTTTGCGCCCCGCCTAAGTTCATATCGGTTTCTGTTAAGTGGATCGAAGTATGCCATCATCAGGTCTTTAGCGTCATATATGACGTCAATCAACATATTTGACGGGATAAAAAGTGTCACTAAGTATCTATCATATTACGACCAATAATCATATCTATATTTGGCATATTTATCATTTACTTTAATGAAACACGATACACGATAATATGAATATGTTAATCTTCTGGTTTTAGACCACTATGTATGGTTTTCCGTAGAATAGTATGTAAAAAATGATTGGTTAAAGAAGTCATCTAGAATATGTCAATCTTTTGGTTTTAGACCACTATGCATAGTTTTCCGTAGAACAGTATGTAAAAAAATGATTGGTTAAAACAAGTCATCTAGAATATGTCAATCTTTTGGGTTTAGACCACTATGTATGGTTTTCCGTAGAATAGTATGTAAAAAATAATTGGTTAAGCAAGTCATCTACTTAAAAAACATTTGCATCAAATATTCAAACAGATTTAAGATACTTTTGTACTAAAGGACGACGTGGTCTCGAGCCGCAAACTATATCATGATATCATTTTCGTCATGTTAAAATCACTAAATAGACAATAGAGTGTCTATCCGTCTCTAATAATGTCTATCATCACTTCATCTTCTTACGAACTCATTAAATGAGCCAAGAAAATACACATATCACCTGTGTACAGTACTTTCCTATCTCTGCATTTTCTAATTTTTTAGATCGCTATACACTTTTTACCGCGATTAGTAATCACCATGGTCCATCTCGCCTTGAGGTTAAATCTTCCTTGGCAACGAAGAAATATAAGTGGAACCCAGACTCTGAAAATGCGTAGTTTTTGGAATACAAGCTCTCAAAATACGACCTGTGTGGGGGTTTATCGTAGCCTGTACCAGATTCTACAAACAGTAAAACACGAACCAGTTTTCTGTACCAGTGCGGCGGTCTGGTACACGCTAGTCTATCGATGATAGCTGTTAGCACAAGGCGTCAAAACGAAGGTCTTGTGCTGAGATCGAACAACGGTGTGATAAATTTGCCAGGAGCTTAAGCTTTGCTAAGACATTCTTTACGTTAAATTCTATATAGTAGTTTCCAAGTCTTTATTAAATATTTTTGCAGATCAGATTTCAGTGAAGTGCGAAAACTTATTGGAGATAACATATTTCCTTTAATTAAAAACTGGAAAAACGTTTTTCTCAATCAAAACTTGTAAAAAACAATTACAATGGGTGTGATTTTTAGAGCTATTTTGCAACCCCTGAAAAAACTCGTCAAGTTTAAATTTCTTCATCACTTTTAAAAAGCAATATCTCGAATGTCAAGCTGTCGTTTTGCAAGAAAACGTACTGCAAATACTTCGTCAATTTTAGCTCAAATTCATGGTGCTTGGCGCTGTATATATATTTATCTTCCTTGCAGTGCAAGAAATTTTCATATTTCTACACAGGGCTTTGAAAATGGAATTTAGACTACATTCTTTGAATTGCTGTTGACCAAAAGTCTTAAATGTTTATGAAAAAAACCCTCCAAAATTTTTGATGCTTTACATCCGAGGGGTAAAGTCATGAAAGAAAATCAAAAATTACGAATAAAACAAAAATCCTCTAACTCAAATCTCTTATATTATTGAGTGCATTACTCTTCCGTTACACCAATGCATTTTGTCATCACTATATACAATCTATAATCGTACCTCGTGGGAGTGAAAATCAGATTCCGTCAAATAACTTCATTAAAGAAAAACACGAGGTATGAGTAAAAGAGATTCAGGGTATTTGACATCCGGCATTCGTTGCGCAAACGGCGCATAGAAAGATACAAAATCATTCTTATCATTAATTTAATTGTTATCATACGGCGACATCAATCAGAAGGACTGCCTCAATAGATGAGATCAAATAAATGAAAGGCGTGACTGGAACAGCTGATAGAAAAAAATCTTCATCAGTGCATAGTAAGACGTACTCACGTTATTCTTGGCATTGACGTCAGCACCATTGTCCAACAATGCACGGACAACTTCGACGTATTCCGGTTGCGTTAAGTAGCATGATGTGGCTAAGTGTAGAGGTGTGTCACCATTCTAAAAATTCAGGTTAAAAAAAGTAAGGGTCAATTGCTCTTCATCCATGTTTTTGGGAAGGGCATATGTTTTGTTAATATTGGCAAGAGCAGCCGACGACCATCTTCACTTAATAATCAAAAGCAGTTGTTTTAATGTCGTCTAAAATCTGTCAAAAAGAAGCTTGACCAATAATTGTCCAACGAGATGTTAAAAATCAATCAATTTTGGGCAAATAGTCACGCAGACATAGAGATTGCAAAATTTCAGGAGCAGTGTAAAAGACCTTTAAAAATCATGATCTACTGTCATCAGGTAAATCAATTGCATTTAAATTACCCTTAGGTCTCCTTCTTGTAATTTTTCAGTACTTCTACATAGATCCGCGCCTTATTACTTCCAAAGTCTTTGATTCTCGCATTGATTATTCATCGATTTGGGCATTATTGTATAACCTAGATATTTACCCAAGGGTTAAGGACACACAAATTTTGGTTAACAAACTTACAGCAGTGTGACATTTTTGATGAAAATATTTCGTTAACATCAATGGGCTTCGGAAATGACAACTTTGGGTTGACAAAGGCAGGAAGAGATTAATAGTTTTTCAATGGAAATATAAGCTTTTGTATGGACGACTATGAAACAAAGCTTTCATAAATCAAACACCAAATGAAAAGTAAATTAAACAGTCACACAATACGCGTTTTTTTTATTAGAACCTCGTTTATAAGCACATCCAGGCTGAGATTTGGCCAAAAATCAAGAACATCTTTAGAACGTACCCAGGCTGAGTTCAATTCTTCAGAATGAAAAAAGTGAAAAAAATGGAAAATGAAAAAATTTCGTTTGTTACTTCCATTGAGAAAGTATTAGAAGCAAAGAGAAAGAGAGCGAAATTTTCACTAAATAGAGTATTTAATTAGACCAATTAATTCAATTTTGATAGTTAGGTATATTTGTTGTCTTATAATGTCTTTTATTTGAATTTCTCATAAGAACATCAACATCGACTGAGGCTGAAAAAATCAGAAAAATAAACACATCCAGCCTCAGCTGAAAGTAAGACGTAAATCATTGATCTTATGTTAGATTATGCTGTAGTTACATCCAACCATTCAAACTTAACTCAGCGGGATGGTCTTATAAACTTCCTTTACAATAACATCAGCAACAGCTTTTCATAGAATATCAGTTAATCTAATGCTACTTATGTTTGAATTAATTGTTTTTTGCTCTCTGCACAATTATAAGTAATTAGACTGTTCAAAGGTAATAATAAAACTAATTTATTAAGGTTCTCTTAAGAATTATTACTCTCTCAAAATAATGTAGATGAATTGACGATACCGTTTTTGCGTGGATATGCAATCATAAAATTTGCTTTATTAACAAAGATGTTCAGCAAATTTACTTCAAACAATGAAATTTTTAATTAACTAGAGATAATTTGACCTGTTTTGAGTATTGAAACTTTTGTTTCATCCAACAATGGCCTGATGTAATAGTACCAAAACCAACAAAAAACAAGGCCTTTACATAGAACTGCTCCAACCTCACCCTAAACTAACCTGAGTTCAGATCTTTACCCTCACCTTAACCCAAAAAAAACGATGCCAGTCAGTATTATAAACAAGAAGCCCTTTACGTGATAACAAACAAAGGTGAAAAGCTTTACCTCACCAGCAGTTTGAGCAACACCATCCGCTAATAGCTTGTTCACCGTTTCTATATTGCCGCTTTTTGATGCGTCTCGTAAAGCTAATTCATTCTCTGCCATTTTTCTTCAGCTAATTATCACCAAATAATGTAATGAGAATTTAATCAACGGTGTATGAGAAAAATCTACGGAATGAACTGCGTTAAATACTTCTCTCTCCTCGCTCTGAAAACGCAATCAAAACAAATAATATTGGACGTTTTTTCTTTTCTTTTCTTTCTCAATTACACAGAGGGCGTTGTTTATTACAAAACGGGAAATGAGTTGTTGCTAACTTCCACATAAGGTTCTTTCGAATTTGTTTTCTCTTTGAGAAACGACTCGATTGACAAGTTTTTGTTCATATTCTTTTGTATCGGGGCTGACTGATATGACGGTAGCCGACAAATAAAAACAAACTTGTACAAGAGATTAGTTGCCGATGACGTAATGTGATTGCTTATTATTTTTATTTACATTGCCATGTACAATGAAAACACATTAAGATGACTGTTAAGCGACATTTACATGCTCTTAACAAGACTAAGAGACCACTTAAGAATGGCTTAGAAGAACTTATAGAGTCTTCTGAATTCCCTTAGCAAATTTCTCTCAAGATTTAACAGTGCAGTGAGCAAAACTTTCCCTTTTTTGGAGAAGAGTTAAGTTTCACTGTCAATGCCCCTTATACTCCCATATACCTTGCCTTCCAGCCCACGCCCTGATTCCTGCAGCGCTGCTAACACGTTCACTTTCAGCCTTTTTTTAGAAGCATTGCACCTGAAAAAATTTCGTATTTTTTGAAAGTTTTAAGACTGTTTAATGGCTAAAACAGGCTTTAAAATTTAAATATAATTTTCTCAATCGATGTCAAAAATGAAGTGAAAACATCAAGTCTTCTATTCAAATTATTTCAGAAATTATGGTTGGCTATAAGCCAAATATTTACCCCGAACAATTCAAGAGCCACAGTTCTTAAAGAGCTGAAATATTGACTACTAACCCATCAATATATTTTTAAATCGTAGACTGTAATACCTGTTTTGGCTTAAGTTTATTGTGTATTTTACAGATCAGGAGAAAAGATTGGCTTCCAAACCTATGCTGAACCGTTGGCTTTGCTGACAGTCTTCAAAGTCGGAAAAAATTGACAAAATGTCAGTACAAAATGTCAATATGGGTAATCTTGTTTGACATAAAACATCTTGTTACTATTATTTATATTTCACAGAATAGTCATTAAATACATATAAAATACAAATTTCTCGTACTCAAGATCTCAACTATACATGCAGGTTTTGATTTGAATTTATCGAATCATAGGTTTCAACAATTCAGGGTCATCTATCCATCTGTCTGGTTGGCATTTTACAGATCAGTTGTTTGTATAATCTGAAGAATACTTCATCTAAATTAAATAAGCAGAATTAAAAAATGTTACCAGATCTTGAAATTATGATGAAAGTGCAAGTCGAAATAGTTATTGGTTCTTGAAATCTGAAATGCCTGCAACGCACAGTTTACAAGCCGCTCTATAAAATACACTATAATGGTAAACTAAAAATAGCTGAGGATGGTGTTTACACCCAAACCGGGGCTCCGTTGGGCGTATGCCTCTCCCCAATGTACACGACTTTACAATTACCACAAAGTTAGTGGGTTGGATGGAAATTGGGCTCCGCACGTGCATTAATTCGATGACATTCCATTGGTTCGTAGAATTCAGGTCCAATTGAGCAGCGCTTCTCTCGTCAACTACGAATTAGTGTAATGACATCGGATTGATAGCACAGTCGGTAGAGCAATCACCCGGCAAGCAAGAGGTCGTGGATTCAATCCCCACTCGCTCCGTTACCTGTGCGGTAGTTGGAAAGTCACTAGTGTAGGATCTGTCGATTGATTACAAAATTAAAATTCTCATTCATCATAAATGCTTACCAAAGCTGATAATTTGTAATGTTAGTATAGGCTTAAACAATTGATATTTTGACCTTCTTATATCCTGGTCTGTAGAGTACGTGGTCACAAAAATCATGCAACATGCCATACTTTATTGATGCTAACTGAAGTATGTCAAAGTTATAGAGCAGCAAATCTGTGATATTTATTTAGAAAAGTTAAATTCACTACAAGGCTGGTTTCTCAAAAATCACAAAAATCAAAAAATGGCATAAAACAGTCTTTTTGCTCAAAAATCACGGCTGTTTAAAGTTGGTTCGGTATTTTGACCCTGATATGACGATGAGTATATTCGTCATTGGCAGTTCATATGTTAAGATTACGTCACTTTTTGGTCACTCAATGGTGAGAAGTTTTCGACAAAAGATGTCAAAAAAGACTTCGTGTACAAATACGAAGTTTCATTAGACTATATTGAGTGAAAAAAAAACACCGCCAAGGATACTCTCTCTTTGTGAGTCAGGGGCTAAGAAACTCCTCCTCCTGTATACAAACAAACATTTTAATTCATTTTTTTATTAGGTATTTCGGTTATTGTCAATTCTGTAAATTAACTCCTAGAGACCCATCAATGGTTTTGTTCTAATCGTCACTATTTCTAAATTTTTGCATTTTGCGGGAGAGAACTTGCGTGAAAGTTTTTTTGCAATTAACAAATCTGAACTCTTTCCGTGATTTTTTTTCTTACTTTGACTTTATAACTGAAACACATTAACAAATAATAAGGAAAAACTGAAATTTCTGAAACTCTAAATTTACCGAAAATAAGCTTTTCAAAATCAAACCTTTATAAATACGGTATACAGTAGACTCTCTATAACTCGACTTCCTATAACTCGAACTCTCTACAATTCGAACGGTTTCACTTGGTCCCTT
>JAUBWS010052212.1:0-17729 GCA_032270445.1 Darlingtonia californica
TGCATTTTAGGGCACATGCTTATCAGACTGATTTGTCTTAAAATTTGTGGAGCCGTAGTCGAGTGGTTACGGCGTTGGACGCGTAAAACCAGAGTCTCCCGTTCGACTCCCTTGCCAGGCTTTCAAGAGTAAAATATGCCAATCACTGTTAATTCTGCATGGTGGCCTGAGGTGTTTCCAGGAAGGCAGGACGCTCATCGAAAACAGTTCGTGAAGAACTGGAGAGGCTGGGTAAATAATCAAATAATTCAATTTGATAAACTTGTTGATCTCAAATAACATGGTTTCTGTACTCTCTAGGTGAAGAAGGACGTTAAGAATTGGTTAACATCGATCAAATGTGAACAGTATTATGATCTGTTGGTAAGCAATGGATACGATGACTTGTCATTTTACCACGAATTGTCTGAAGAGGACTTACAAGAGATAGGAATTACCAAACAAGTGGATAGAATTCAGGTATCTAAAGTTTATCTCTTATATATTTGTGGATCTGTGTTCGATTGGTAGGGCGTAGAACTGATGGGTGCTGAGTGCGGCGCCTCTATTGGGGCTTTAGCTAGTGAAAATTCGGCATTCACTGTAATTCCATAAGGTTCCCTACAGATGCTTACAGGAAGACAGGACCCTCCTTAATAGCTGTTCAAGGAAACATGAAGAGACTATCCGGTGTAAATCTTTGTAAATTTGAGTTTTTTTCTCTTATAAGATCTCTGTCTTTTAATTTTTTCATTGATTCCACTTCGTTTTATTGTTTTGCATTTTAAGGAAGAGAAATACTTGACGCTGAATAACTCAAAATAATTATGACTGAGTTTGAATTTCCTCCGATGTTTCCGAATGATCTTATCCGACGCGAGGATGGTAATAACTGACTTCTAGGTTTAGGTTATGAACGCTTTTAGCTCTCGCTCGTGTATCCTAGGTTCAAGATTTATGTCTTCTAGATATTAATTTATTTACGTTTTGTGTTTAGATTTTATCACATGCGCAAGTCCTGAAGAAAAAACCACATGGTCTTGTGAAAGTATAATACCTCATTGCTCGCTAAGAAATCCCTGAATGTCTGCTTCGTTACCGGATACTTAATGTCTCTTTTGTTGCCGGATACGTAATGTCTACTTCTTTATGGATTTCCTTTTGTTGTATCGCCAGGCTGAGAGCAAGGCTTACTCGCGGTGCGCCTATATCATATCGGAATTTCATAAATTGTTACAAATTTTATGGTTCTTTAAAATATCCACTCCCTTCTGGAGATTCTCCTGATAGTCTAGCGTCCATTTGAGAAGACACGTATTTTTCTCAGATCTTCTAAAAACTAGAAATGGCCTGCTACAATTTTAAGCCATTTATGAAGAGGGACTTTAACTAAGTCTCAAGAATTTGAAAAATCGAGGTTTTCTTCATTTTTGTCTGGAAACAGCGAGTTGGGTAATAAACAAAACGTAGGGGTATGGAGAGAGCAAAAACCTTACACACTTATAGGGTTAAAGCTCATTTAACACTGCACACACATGTTGTCCAAATTGAACATGTAGTAGTATTTTTTGTTTTATATTTGTGTTTTCAGTAGTATGAGAGGTTTGATAACCTGCTCGACGTTTTTTCAACGTCTTAAGAATAGTCATAACGTTCAATTAAACGTTCGACTCACATTAAATCAAGGGTAATTTTTTTTTGAAATTTTAGACAATTTTAGAATAAAGTTTTTAATGGGATCTTTAGAGCTGGTACTTTTCAGAGCTGTTAAAAACTCACTTATTTGAAATGATTTGAATATTTTTTTAAGCTTTAATACACATTTGCAGGGGAGGGAGTTCATTGCGTTTCATGGAAAGAAATTTCTACAGTTGAGAGAAAGTTCTGAATGTTTAAATTTTTGTGATATGTTTTTTTCACGGTTGACCGAATTTAGTCAATCTTAAGCGGAAAATAATTTTCCTGGACGATCAAAAATTTTGAAATTTTTTCTCGATAACCCATGTGACGTCGAGATCTCGCTTCTATAGAATTGCTAATAGAATTCCTAGCGTATTCATGTACAAGTATTGAGTCGTCTCGCTGAAATTTTATGATAATGAAAATATGATAGTTGCAATGATTATTTTGCTTCTGTGATTTTAATTTACATGAATTAGAAATAAAGGGAAAACTAGAAGATTGAATTGTAAATTTTTTCTGTAAGTAAAATATTTTTATAACATATAATATTGATATTAGTCCATAATTATCAAGCTTTTGTACGAGCCAAATAATAAAATAATAGAATTTAATAGTTTTTGTTTTAGTTGAAATTGTAGAAAAATTTTAAATGTATATTTTTTGTTATTTTTATCACTATACGTTATTTTGCCTTTGTTATTACACATTTATCATCTATTTTATTACAAATTATTTTCCTTATGTTTTTATATTGTATGAGATTATTTTTTTGTATAAAAATAGTTATTAAATTATTTTTGTATAAAACTGATTATGCTTCTTAATAAAGACGTTAAATATTTTTTCAATGATTCAAGTAATATTATTGGTATTTAGCAAATAATGGCCCAAACAATGAACAACGTCTGTCCTTACTGTGGAGCAATCACTGATCAGAATGCTGCATTTTGGAAGCAATTCCTGGGAAGCCCTGTAGTCACTGGTCTTTTGCACTTTTCGCCGTGGAATGTTTTTTTCCTAAAAGGTTTCGGTCTTTGAGTTCTACGCTAAATTTCTCTATGAATCAGTCGTTTTTATAGTAAACAACAATCGATCCATGGCTAAAATAAAATCAACCTCTGTTTTCACATCTGATAATCGTGAAGAGGGGAAAAGCAACTAGACTTCAATTAATGCAAAAACCTTTCATATGTTATGTTCGAATCAATTTCTGACTCGGATAAATGAAATATCGGTAATTGAAGAAAATGCGAGCTAGGTAAATTTTTCCGCTTTTTAACTATTTTCGTACACAATTCGTTTTTTTTTTGGGGGGGGGGGGGCAGGAAAGCTAACCCTTCTTAACTTCCTACGGCACCCCATTGGCGACTTAATTTTTTGATATTTTCATATAAACTTCAGTCTTATTCCAAAAGTATGTGTTTTTTACAGCATCGACATTGTGTAGGTTTGGTACCTTGCACTTTTTATATTTTTTATATTGTTATAGAAGAATGCATAAATGGTTTACTTATTATTTAGAACAGTAATATAAACAACACAAGACCCAAAAAAACAGTATTGGAAAAGCAACCTGGCATAATGGATGACGGTAAGAAATTTAATGTATACCGTCATTTTTGAGTGCATTAAGGATTTTTTACATGTGCCCTTTTTATTTGAACAGTGTTGTTTTTGAGCACAACCTCGATTGTTCATAACCATTAGACTACGTTGTGTTTTTTAAAAATTCAGAACATTTCTAAGACTCTCTATACTTTTCAAACTTCAACTTGATTTTCTGGACACTGGATTGAGATTATCTAGTTAACTTTTGTACCAAAAGAAAAGTTTTACAAAAGTTGCAGGGTTGTTTAGGCCAATTCACAATTCGTCTTTTGGAGTGTAACTGTTAACTCGGAACTGTTCATGTGATACTTCTTCATCCTGTATGAATATAAATTGTTTCTTCCTTTTCGTTTTTATGCTTGTGAAAAACCGTATATCAAGTCTTTAAAGTTTTTCAGATTTTTCAATCTTCAGACTTTTCTTTTTAGATGAATATATTCGCTTTCCATTAAAACTTTTTTATTTTTTAGCACAAAATGTTTCAAGATCTCCGAAGAAGAAAACTGACAAGAAACGGAAAAAACAACACGATGATTCACAACCATCCTCAAACACGGACAGTAGTTTAGCCTCCACTCCACCGGCAAAGCGCAAATTCTATAATGAGGAAGAAGGAGAGACCATGGAAGCAGAGGCTAGTGTATTGGTTTCGAACTCTACGTCCACCTCGGAGGACATTTCTACGGCGGAGGGGGAACGCAGAACATTAACACCAGCTGTATCGGAAACAACAGCTAGTGAAAACAGCGTTGATGATTTCAAAATCAGACAGGCTGTGTGCGTGCTTTGTAACAAACTCATCCCAGATTTGTTCGACGTTTTCGATAGTAACATGGATGATAGTGCAGTACCCATGGCGGCCGCCCATAAATGCAGGAGTTGCACGAACCCAACCGCCATTCACGCTCAACAAAGTGGTAAGTCGTTTACCTAATCAGGGGAAGAAACATGGGAAAAGTTTCTAAGTGACTAAACTTTTTCCCGACAAAAAATTCAAGTTGCGAGAAAACATGAAAATTGACCAAATGACTTCAGAAAAAAGTGCCGAAAATTTTTCGGAGATGACGAAAATTTTGTCCGACGAAATTTTTTATTGCTTTAGCAACACGTTAACAGATTCGTTACAATTCTTTCACTTTTGTCCGACGAAAAATTTAGTTTAACGAAACTTTTGTTCGACATTTTTTTGTCCGATAAGGTATACCGGTCTCTCTAGGGGTTGAAAAATCGTGTATGTACATACGTCGCGTACTTAAATTCCTATCCATGTAGCCGTACTTTGAAATCTTTTTGCAAGTACGTTTACAAACATAATATCAAATGTTCCTGCATACGTGCAGTAATGTACAACAGTGAAACGTACAAGTCATAAAAGTATACGTCAAATAATTTACACTGGAAACCAAGACAGACATCAATCCTTTTAACAGTACCCACAATATTTCTGTCTTAGCTACACTATAGCATGCTTCAGTTCTCTGACGTTGATGGCTTTCATACTTATGCTTAGCCCGCAATCATGATTTTGTTTTATTTCAATTTTTTTACGTGACCTTACGTGGTCTTAGAAATTATTTGTCAGTCCTTGCTCTCATTTAGGTACGGAAGTCTTTAGGCAGTGTCTGAAAGGGAAAAGCTGAACCCGGTATTGCTCCTCTCCTTCCGCGATTGTTCTGATCGTTCTGATATTGCCTAAGATAGTCCTGATAATATCGTATGAATTCTCTTACTTAGATTGATACGATCAGAGTGTCGTGAGGGGATATTTCTTGAATTAGCTTTTTGTATTATTCCGTCTCGTTTTCACGGACATTCTTATGGCAACGGACTCCTACGGGACTCATCCCTAAATGCATCAGTATCGTAATGAATATCAAAGTCTTAATGGCTAAGAGTACTCGTGGAAAAGGAATATTTACTATGTTCAGTGTTTGTATCCTTGAAAGAGACACAAGCAACCACTTTAAAAATGAGCAAATTTATGGACTTACGGAAAAGATACATTATATTTAAATTTTATACATTACATTCAATACAATTAATTTTCATTTCAAACAAAAGAACGAAAAGCTCGCTCCACATATTCGAAAATTTCATCCAATATTTCAAGGTCTGCCGTGTACTCACTCCTCTGTTTCCAAATAAGGCATTTTCTTGAACTTTGAACGTGCTTCCTTTTTTCTAATTCTTTTCTCAAGTCCATCAAACCAAAGCGAATATTTGCTTCGTGAGCTTCTCTAGAATGCATCAATCCTGAAAGTTCTTTATACTTATTTTCTGCCTTGACCATCCTTGAGCGATCAAAGTATTTCGATTCTTTCAATCTTAAGACCTCTTCTCTCAACTGGCTTACAATCTCCTCTTTGGTTCTTTTCGCTTCCCTCAAACTCAGTTCTAACTCTCTTATTTCAGTGATATTTTCTATTTGATCTTTCGTCCATTCCTCCGTCTTCCGTTCTAGATCGGCTTTGCACTTCATTAATTCTTCTTCAAGTTGTCTTATTCTTGAATCTTTCTGTTCCATTTCGTCTGTCCGACCTTCTCTCACTTTCTGGATTTCTAAATCTTTTTCTGCTTTAACTTTTTCCATTTGATTTTCCATTTTTTGTTTGAGGTTGACATAATCATCATTCATGTCGTCCAATTCTTCTTGCAATTTCGCCAATTTGTCCTTCTTCTCTTTCTTTACTTTCGTAATTTTGTTCTCGGATTTTTTTAAATCACTTGCCAACTTCTTGTTCTTCTCATAGAAGTGATTCATTATCTTTTTATTTTCTACTTTTAATTTGACCATTTCTTCCATGGCTTGATCCATTTCAAAGAATTCTTCTTCGGCCACTTCAAATTGTTGCTGCATTTCTTCAACCTGATTCTTCAGAAATTCAATTTTATCAACTTTCTCTTGTAAATTCTTCTGTAATTTTTCAATTTGTTGTCCCAAAAACATATTGAAATCTTTAAGTCGCTCGATTTCGTCATCTTTCGATTTATCTGCTTGTGAAACTAATTGGAGATATTTATTTTCTTTGATAATAGCTTCCTCCCTGACTGTTAATATCTGGATTTGTTCCTTTAGTTCCATAATCTCAAAACTCTTTCTGGCAGTTTGCTCTTTTAGTTTCTCAAATTTCTCCATATCGACGCTTGGAGTTTGTGTCGGCAAATTTCCATTTTGAATCAAGCTCTGGAGGCATCGATTTTGATTGTAAGAATCGTTTAACTGTTGTTGCAAGATTTGCATGTCATTGCTTTTAATCATAGTCTCATATTGAGCTTGATTTATCCATGCGTTCACTTCTTGAACTTGGTTTTCAAGTCTGAAGATCTTCCTATCGTAGCATTCTTCATTTTCAATAAATTTCTCATTTTCCTATAAGAGTAAATAAAAAAGTAAAGAAGTATGTTTATACTTTTCATCTTCTGAAAACATATACAAGTAAAAAAAGGAAAAACTTACTTTTCTCAATTTCTCGTACAATGCTTTATAGTTGTCCTCCGTCGTCGAAGACATTTTGATTTTGTAAGAATAACTTTAATGATAATTGGCGATTTATTATAAATTCTTTTCAAAAAATCTATAAAACTTCTCTTAGAAAAAGTGCATTCGATGAAACGTCTGGCGTTCACAACTTTTTCTGTGAAAATGATTTTCGTCGCGTTTGTTCGTTTAAATATATATTATTTGACGTCAAATAATTACTGACGTCATTTCGGAAGATATTAGAACTTTAAGGCGCATGCTCAGGGTCGGCACTAGAATTGCTCCTGACGCTAAAAACATATGAAAATTGTTTCAGATATTTATTAGTGGTTTTTGAATGGCATTAATTTTTTTCCTATTCAATAACTTGAAACCCTAGACACTGCCATTTGCTCAGATGATTGTCCAACGGGAACTATTTAGGACTTTCCTTTGACGACAGTTGACAGAAATTCTAAGGTTAAAATTTTCGCCGCTAGAAGCTTGTCACGTTTTAAAGAAATATGAAATAATTGAGTATTTCATAGCCAGGCCCTATTTTAGAAAATAACGGCAGCGTCCGTTAACAGAAAAAGGGCATTTTTCAGAAGTAAAAGGGCACTTATAACCAAGCAGCACCCTATGCAGGTGCCAGTTTTAAAGCGTTTTAGAGAAAATGAAACGTTTATTTGAAAAAATTAGGAGGGGCAGCGTCCGAAAGTCGGACGTACTTTTCTTCTAAAAAAGGGCCTGATAGCGTAAAATTCTACTGAAAAAGATTCATATTATGATAGCTTATAGACCGTTTCAAGGTATGCGGAAAAATTACGTTATGTTTCGTTTGTTTTGATGTCTCTAATAATAACGGCCAAAACATTACGTGTTTTTTGATGCCATTTTTTTGCTTCCGCGCTTAGCCGTTTCTACGACGTAATGTTTTGGCTTCCATTTTGCGAAGCATGAAAGCAAACGAAACACTACGTATTTTTTTCGCGCGCCGCTAAACGGTCTCTACGGAATAAACACTTTCATGTAATTATGCGGACGAATCTTTGGCGGCTTTTGATTTTTGCCTTTTTTGCAAAGTTTTGATCCGGCAAAAATTTGAGAAAGTTGCTAACCGCAACACGTTTATTCTCGCAAAATATAGATTTCCCGAAATTTTTTTTCCACTAAATGATTTTGTAGTTTCTGGTATTTCACTAAGAATCAAAGAAAACAGTTTGCGATAAAAGTTAATAAATTTATCAACCGCAAAAGTTTCTTCCGGAACATTTTCCAATTTCAATCAACCGCAAAAGCTTCTTCCGGAACATTTTCTAATTTCAATCAACCGCAAAAGTTTCTTCCGGAACATTTTCTAATTTCAATCAACCGCAAAAGCTTCTTCCGGAACATTTTCTAATTTCAATCAACCGCAAAAGTTTCTTCTTGAACTTTCTCCAATCTCAATCAACCGCAAAAGTTTCTTCCGGAACATTTTCTAATTTCAATCAACCGCAAAGATTTTGTGAAAAATCTGAATAAACACTTTCTTCCTCAAAGTCTCTCTTCCTCTGTTCGAACTAATATTAAGCAGATATTGCCATTGTTGAATATCAAGTATTATAAACTTTAGCTGAGCAATATTCAACGAGGTGCAGCCGATTATTGGATAGAACGTAGTTGATTGATTACTGTTATTAATTCATTAGGTGCTGTAGAACGTCAAACGTCAGTCGAAGAAGTGGTGGTTATTTCGGACGAAGAATCTGAAGTCATAACATTGACTTCTTCCTCATCAGATGATGAAATTGTTGTCTCGTCACCAGTCATTGACATTACTAAACCGAAGAAGACGAAAGGAGCCAAAAGGAGAAACTCGAATAACAAAAAGGAGTTCAAAACGGAAAAACTTAATACACAGGATAAAATTCATCCAAAATATAATCTGTACAAGGAAAATATCAAAAAGTCTATAGCAAAAGATTCAGAGAACTCTGCACTTGATGCTCCTAATACCAACTTGAGGAAGCCCTCTGTAGAAGAAACGTCGCCTTCCTCCATCTCCACTTACGTTTCAGGTACAACATCGGAAGAGCTTGATAGTAGCATAGATCAACCCAATAAATCTGTCGCACATCCCGTTTTCGCTCCTAGTAAGTTGGCAAAGGGTGAAAAACAAGTTGACCTTTCTACCGCACAATCCATTTCGGCTCCCGGTAATGCGGCAGACAATGAAAAGCAAGTTGACCTTTCTGTCGCACAACTCATATATGTTCCCAGTAAATCGGTAGATGATGAGAAGCATAATGAACAGAAAGAAAGTGTTAATGGAGAGACGTTGCCTGGTGAACCAGCTTGCAATAATACCAACACTGCTGAAGCTGATGATATTACATCCATAGACTCAAATAAACAACAGATAGGTACCCTAGGTGAAAGCCTTGGGAAAAACACAGAAGATTGGTTACCAGAGTCAGCGGAAGTACCAGAAACGGAAATCAAAGAATATAGTAAAGCTGCTAAGTTAGAGGAAAATATCGCATACAAAGAGGTAGACGCCAAAGGACTTGCCAATGTTGAATGTGAAGATGTCGTCACGAAAGACGCTAATATGGATCAAATGCCAGATCCTAATGCGCCACATCCGGAGCATCTTAACAAGGCCGAAGGTGTTGTTACAAAGGGCGATAAAATGCTACATCAAGTGTCAGAATCAAAACAATTACGGGCTGAGGAACTTGCCAAAACCGACGGTATTCCGAGTGACGATCTGGATCAAACATCACAATCTAGAGAATTACATTTTAAGGAGCATGATAAATTTGTTGAAACGAAGGACACTGATATGCAGCAAAGACGAGAATCCGAAGATTTCGATTCGATAGAGGTTGATTTTAAACCATTATCAGAGGATGACGAAAACAAAGGAGATGCGGTAGAAAATGATCAAATAAAGGTTGATATCAAACTTTCCCCGGAAAATAATCTGAACATTAGCGATGAAAAGAAGCAGGATATATCCTACATACAACCTATGGATGAGGATATCACTATCCAAGATAAAGTTGACGAGACCAGAATTGAGGTTGAACTAAAGGACAATATGTCTATCACTGAAGGTAGTGGACAATCCCTTGGCTGTGAAATTGGAAAAGACGACAACGAAAGGACTTCTTCTGGTAATCTTGGTTCTTCTTCTAAAGATAATCAACAAACTGAACTGAATGTTTCTAAAGGAGCTGAGAAACAGGATTCTCATGCGACAGAAATTCAAACTAATGTAGAGGAGACCGTAAATGAACAATTAGGAATTGATAATCTACCTGTTCCAGAAACCATATCCGAAAGACGAGAAACAGAAGAAAGTGAAGCAATAATCGATAAAGGTATTAGTGACCTTGAGAAGAAATCGGCTGAACGTGTCACTATTGAAAGTCATTCCTCTATTGATCAAAAATGTGAACAAATTGTTGAAAATGTTCCTCGACATTCACATAGTGGGTCAAACACCAATGTTTCTGAGGTTGACCAACTTATGAAAACAGATGACACGGTAGAGGTTATTGTAAGCGGTGATACGAAAGAGTTTAGTGTGCCTAGCGATATAATGTCGGGGTCTATAGAAAAGACAATTACTGAGGTACATCAAGTTGGAATGAAAGACGTTTCAAAACATCCCAAGCAAAACCAGCAAGACAAGAAAAAAAATAAACAACGTTACTCTTCAAAAGTACAAGGTATTTCTAGTTTCCTATGCGACTTTCACATTCAAACAACTGAAACTACAACAAAAATGGTAGATGATGCTGAGAATGAGCCATGTTCCATTGAAGAAGAACCAGTGGAAACGGTTGAACAACAGTCAGAATGTGCAGCAAATGTAGATGAGGCTGTTGCTACGGAAACAACTGACGACACCCATAATTTGGTATACGAAAGGTAAACTTTCTACACCCGCTGACCCGCCCCTGAATGCTATTTTTACATACAGTCTTTTTTTTCAACTGATAACCCGCTGATGGAATATCTAGACCGAGTCTTTATTGCTTCGTCATAAAGATTTTATATGTGAAATCTTTACTACAATTTATTTTTAGCGCTATATGTTGGGATTGGTTGGAAGATCAAGGAACACCCGAAGTTATTGCAATTTGCCGTCAAGAATATCGCTCATCTTACGAGAATTATCTGCGCGGCTGCTCATGGTAATCATCCATTATAAATGTTTTTGAGTTAATCATCATTATGTCAATATTTTATTTGCTCTAAACCCATTTTGAACCAATTTTCTACATATGAAACTGATCTTTTATGGTCTGGACCCCTGGGAGATCTAGACGTAATCAGGGAACGATCCCTGACCATCAAATCTCCAGATTCTTGAAAAGTACTTGACCTTTAGTTGATATAAGCAACCCTTGATACTTGTTTCTCGGAATTCAAAAAGGAAAACGCAAATTCTCTATCCGATTGCCTCTGCAAGTCTCTATTATGCGATTATTTTTCTAGTTCATATTTAAATCTTACACCACTGTGATTGATTATAGATATTTGACGAGAATATTGACTGTTTTTTCTGGTTACTTTGCAGGTCCCCTGATGGTAGCATATTGGTTACCAACAGCGACGATAACATTCTACGCATTTTCAAAACTCCTCTAGAGGACGCCGAAGATGGTGATAGGGGAGCTGGAAACGAACTGGTTGGTTTTGTGGTTTTGAATATTTCAAATATGATTTTCAAATTCACTTTGAGAAAAGTTCTTGTCTTATACGGAGAAATATTTTTGGTGATTGAGAAAATTTAACGAAACTGCCATTTATTTTGGTTAACGTCTCACCACGGTGGGGGGGGGGGGGTCCTTTTTTGATCAAATCTTTCTCCCCTTTACACTTCAAATTGGCCTTTATGTTAGTTTAATAACACTTATCAAAAGTTTCGAATTTCTTGTTCTTAAAAAATTTATTGTTCTTACATGTATGTATTTTACTTAAGTTCGGACATACTATCTTAGGGCTGCTGAAAGTCCTCTGGAGGGCAGATGGAAAGTTTTAACGTAAGCTTCCGGAAGCTTTTAAGTCTATGCTTCTCTTTGAGGGTTAGTTAATGCCCACTTCTGTTTATTTATTGCAGAAGCCGTGTTTACGATTGAGTGAAGGTGAAACAGTTTATGACACGTGTTGGTATCCGTACATGACAAGTCAAGATCCTGATACATGCTGGTGTGTCTTAATTCCTTCTTTCGTTTATTCTTTCATTTACCCAAAAATCCATTTTGTTCATTTATTCATCTTTTCATCCATGTACTTATTCTTCCAATTATTCATTCATTTATTCATCCATTCAAAAGATTTGATCGCTAATTCATTCGCGTATTTATTCATACATTCATTTATTTGACCTTTCTGTCTTTCATTCATTCATTCATTCATTCATTCAATCTTTATTATTCATTTATTGGTTCTTCCTTTCATTCATTGACCTGAACGCTCATCATTTCATTCAATAATTTAACTTTCACTTTCAGTTTATTGACGACAAGTCGTGATCATCCTGTACATTTATGGGATACGAATACTGGTCGTATACGATGTTCATACCGTGCTTTTGACCAAATGGTAAGAACATCTTGAATTTTCGCGAAAGTTATTTACGATTTGACACCCAAATCGAAAGCAGCCAACGAGGCATTTTGTCAAAGTATCTGTTCGGAAGGCATGTTTTTCCTAAAAATTTACATGTGTTCGGAGAATAATTCGAAATCTACCTTGCTGGAAAATTTGATGTGTGGCCGAAATTTTTGGCTTCCTGAAAAATATGGATGTGTTCTGAGACGATTTAAGACTATTTGGCTTTGGCTTGATCCTTTGACGGAGTGACCTTCCTGGAAAAAAAGAACAGATATTTTGTATTTTGGACTCGTTGGATGCTTCTGCTGAATTGGGAGATTAAGTCGTTATGATATTATTTCCTAAAATACATAAAAGTGATTTTCCTAATTGTATTTACTAGAGATGCTGCCCCTTATATTATACGGGCTAGCAAGGTACTTAAACAAAAGTTAGTGAACATGAGACCATCATAGTGTATAGAGAAATTGGAATTACCCATTCACACGCGTTTTGGCTGAGACAAGTACTTCAAACACTGTGGATCAAGTGGGATTCGAACCCACGACCTCTCGCTTGCCGGGCGATAGCTCTACCACTGAGCTATCGATCCGATGATATCACGCTAATGGTCTGGGGGAGCAACAACTCCAATACTTCACCTCGTGAAAGTTAATGAATATACAGTGGTTTACCTCCCGCAATATTTTCGTAGGATGAACTGGCATCAGCACACAGTGTATCTTTCAACGCAAACGGCAGCAAGATTTACTGTGGATTCAATAACTGCATACGTATTTTTGATTCTGCCAGACCAGGACGTGATTTCGTGGAGAAGAGCATTGTTCGTAAGTTTCTTAGTACATCGGCAGCCAAAATTTCCGACAGAGAAAAACTTCGGCGGAAAAATCCGGGGAAAAGCGATAATGTTTCTAGCGGATTTGCACTATTCGCAATTCCATAGTCCGTTTAAGAGAAGCCATTAACGTGCAGGTGAAAGTAGGTCTTTCGCATGGAAACGGGAGTTTTATGGGCTCCTTTTCGAGTGCAATCCCCATCGCGTATTACTCTTAACTTATATTTCCTTAGTTTAGCTCTAACATGCAGTTATACACAAAAATGAAATAAAGGAAGGAACAGCATTTCATTAAACTTTTTTACAATTAATAATAAACAACAAAAAGCTGTGTTTGACTGAATTTTTACCCTTGTTGTGGTCTGATTTTTAAAGATAATGAAACTTGACTTGTTTTTGTTAAAGATCTGCATCAGAAACTCAAAGATTTCGACGGCAAGAAATAATTTCAGTGATTCATCTCTGGAATTTCATTTTCTTTCTAACAAATTTGGTATCTCCCTAGCGGGTAAAATTAATAAAAACCCTATGCGGAGGAGTGTTTTTATTTTTAAACGGCATGCAGGACCGCCTACCGTTGTGAAAAAAACATTCCTCCACATGGGTTTTTGTGATTTTGCGCCCTACAACCGTCTCATAAATATTTGAGACTTATAGGGAACTTCCCTGAAATTGGGAAACCACAAGCGGTCTAAAACCTTGTTTAACTGTGTATTTAAAGAAGGAGTTTCAACGACGGAGTTTCAAGCCGGACTTAGCACTTAGGATCATAGGTCAAAAAGTCTACAAATGTTCCAAGAAGCCTGAGAATATAGCCTAGAAGCTAGTCACTCCCGGTAAAATCAAAAATATTGATTGAATTGAATGGAAAGCTAATTATCGACATTCTCGCCAGACTGAAAACTTGCAAATAATGGAAGTTTTTGCTAAGTCTCATACATTTTTGTGGATGATTGTAGGTCTTAAATGATTATCAGGATTCCTCAGGTGTTTTAAGAGAGTGTACCTTAAAAGGAGAAATTATTTTTGTGGATCGTTGAAAGAGGGTGAAAGCACTGATATAAAGCGGTAAATATTTAGTTTTTAAGGGAATTTTCAGAATCAGAAAGACTATTTTGTCGGAAATTAATTTTGGCTCTTGGAGAAAAGAATTGTGTTTGGTGGGAAGAAATGTTGGTTTTTTTGTACCGCGAAAAATGATACTCGCAACATTTGTTCTACTCAATAAAATAAGAGTACTCTTGATAACGGTTTTTGAACAAAACAATCTCTATGAAAAGGTATTCAAAAAAGAAAATCCATTTTCCATCACGTCCGGCCACCATCGTCGACCAGACAAGCTGCCCTAAGCCTTCACAGCGTCACAGTGTTTTCATTGCAAACAGGGTCTTAATTCTGCCCCAAATTTTGAGTTCATACCATGTTGTGATTTTTGCCGAATGATTGGGAAACACGGGCTATTTCGAAAACAGTCCAGCTCGGTGCAGACTACTTTTAGACTGGATATACGCATACAGATGCGCTAAAGAAAGATGGCGGATGTTGTGGATATTTGAAGATATTTTGATGCTTTGGAGGCTGATTCTGAGCCCTAACTTGTTTATTTTTAACAATCTTATGGATTTTCTTTAGTTTCTAGATGTTAGCTAGTGATATAGACTCTATCATTGTTCGTGGTACAATCCCTTTAATAAAACCGCCAATGCAGCCAAAATTTCTTCTTTTGAGGTATCTTCTTTCTGTTATAGCGCTAGACTAGGTAGATACAGCATATTTTCAATAAAGGACACAGAAGGCACAAAGAAAAAATATACAGGTGATGCATATAGAAAAAGTGCTATTAAGGGAATGCCTCAGTTATCCGAAATGTTTTCTAGCAGATATCCTCTGAATGGACCACAAATAAATGTCCTACCGAGTTTTACTATGGTGATTTGTACGAAGTCTAACTTTTCCAGTGTCCCAGTTATCGAGAGACAGCTGCATATTGGGCTTTTCCTAAAAAAAATAGTTCACCCTATGTTGAGGATATGGACTTACATTAGAAATATCATGACACCCTGGATGTCCAAAAATAGTAAGTCAACCCCCTGGATTTGTCCTATTTTCGCATTGAGACCTCTTTACATCCACTCTTTTGGGAATGTTTGCATGCGAGACCCCCTGGAAAATTCGCTTTTCAGCAAAGCATCACCCCCTGGACGTCCACAATTTGTGACAGAGAGCACCCCCTGGACGTCCGATATCCTCAGCATGGGGTATAAAGTTTTTTTTCTGGAAAAGCCCATTGTAAGACTAGTGTATCACCTGTCGATAACTTATTAGAAGTACTCTTAGTCTAAAAACTCTTATATAATATCAACTGAAAACAGCTGTCGGGTATTGCTGAATATATGTTCTCCGTCTCACGTAATTTCCATTGACAAATTTCAGTTTTTCTAATATCTAGTTGATTTTACTTTCTAGCAAAGAAGACCCGATCGAGAAAAGGTAAATACTTAAAAAACTGGCGGAATGATTACCTAAAGATCGTCAACTTATTTTTGCGAATTTTGGAAATCTTTGGAAAACAAGTGCTCGCAATCTTTTCGACTTGCAGCGCTTGCAAGTTGTTTCCACTGTAACGTTCTACCTAGTTTGACTATGGATATTGCTGAATTACGGAGACATGATTTCGAAAATTTATTCACTAAATATTAAGCTAATGTACGAAAAATTCCTGACCGTTTGGTTGAAACGCTAAGCTCAGAGGTCCCGAGTTCGACGCCTTCAGGTAGGCTTTAGGTATTAAAAATTGCCGATACAAGCTAAAAGGTTGCAAAGCTCTTGCATTGGTAACAGTTCTGCTGAACTAAAGTGACTTTCCTTGGTAAGCATGACCTCAATTTTTATTTTTAAGAAAAGAGTAGTAACCCTGGGATTCTAATCGCACACGCCTGTTTTAAGAATACCGCGCCTCATACGTTAAAGCCTGGCTGGCTATTGATTGTACTATGTTTTACTTTCATAGAGCGACAGCAGGCGACTTTGAATCAACGTGGTATTGTATCATGTATCTCATTTTCAAATCAATATAGTGGTTTGTATGCACTTGGAACTTTTTCAAAAACTGGTAAGATATGAAAGCTATATATATAATTCCTTTCTACTAAAATAATTCTTGTCACTTACCGTAAACCACAGCGGTTTTGATATCTGATTTTTTTACTATTGTGCTACTTATTTTTCAGACTAATGTAACTTCTTTAAATCTTTCTAACGTTATTGACATAACTTCTCTATTATGTAATTTTAATTTGAAACAATGAAGTCACGGAATTCGGGCTTTTTTGGTAGGGGACACCTGGAAAAGTAATAGAATTTCAAAACTTTATTTTCTGTACTAACCAAGTATTATTCCTCGAAAAAGGAAGAGTTTTTCCCCGTAGATGAGAACATTTTCAAAAACTGGTGACATATCTAATTGTTTTAATTCCTTCCACTTTTACAAGAACGGTTATTCTATTCTGTAAACCACTATCTGCTTTTTTTTTGTATTCGTGGCACTTATTTTTCAGACTTTTTGTAACTTCATTAAATATTTGTACTAACCCGTTATTATCCCGGGAAAAGGGAACCTATGTCTGTGATGAAAATCGTCCATTACACTTTTTTACATTGGACCCTATAATTCGAAAGTTGAAAGGGATGAAAAAAGTGAATTATGAAAAGTTGGAACAAGGACTTCAAGGGGAAAATTTCTGGCCTAAGTGTTAGTGGAAGGGACAAACCGAAATAGTTCGAATGGTAGAGATGTAGACTTATGGGCATTTTAGACTTTTCGGAAGTCGAATAATGGAGGTACTTTACTTAGTATAAAAAATTCTAAGCATACTTTTGTATTAGCAAAGAAAACTGCAACATCAGTCAGACAGTTTTTAACGTGACTGACCACCTGCACCCCCCCCCCTCCCCTATCCCAGCAGTGTTATTAACTAAACTTTTGTATATGGGCGTGTATTATCCTGACACATCCAACCTATCTGTCTGAATTAAGCACAGTTTGACACAGACTAGTCCTCCAGCCGCAATTGTCTGAAATGTAATGAGAGATAATTACAACGTATGATATAGATTACCACCACACTGATCAACCTTGCTGCAAACAGAGCCGATGTCTAACATATTGCCTGACAATGGTTGGGACTCGAACCCACGACATTGCGGTGCGAGGGCACTTTCGAGCCCTTTACACTACGTCTTCGGCAATATGTTAGCATTGTGTGATGGTAATTTATCATGATATATATCTTCGAGTCCCAAAAACTACCAAGCAATATGTTAGACATCGGCTCTGTTTCCAGCAGAGTTGATCATTGTGGTGGTAATCTGTATTATACATTGCACTTAACACGTTCACTGCCAAGCTTTTTTTTAAATTGACGAAAATTGAAACTTGAATCCGTTTTTTGTTTCACCGTTTCACTGACTGTTACATGGCTATAAGTGCTCTAAAATTGACATATGAATATACCAATCGACAGCACGTTTTCTGCAGATGCCAACAAT
>JAUBWS010052223.1:0-17729 GCA_032270445.1 Darlingtonia californica
TCTTTCACTTTTATGCTCATAACTTTTTATCTACTGCATGAAAATCAAAGTATAATATACCAAATTTTAAGTTAAATATTCCCCTAAACGAAAAACAAAGAATTTTTGGAATTTTTGTTCTGGTTGTCTGACAATATTAGCTCAAAGTGAAGTACTTCTTTCTGGGACACCCGGTATAATAGCAGACTCCCGGTTATTCAAACAAGCAATCTTCCGAAATTTTGCTTATATTGAAGTTATGTTCTTCCTCCCTTTTTCTTAACCTTTCAAATATCTCTAACATATCTGAGGCTTCCCAGTCTCTCAACAGATGTTGCAAACAAAGTACATATAAAAACAGTATAAAAACATTTTTTCGTATCTCCTTGATAAAAATAAGAATTTTACCTTTTTCTTCCCGTGTAACTTTTTAGTTGCTCTCCGTAAACCTAGAAGACAAAATTGTAAAGACAGTGTAGTCTTACCAAAAAATTTTTAACTTAAAGCCCAAAGGCAAAATTCGTTGATTTATGAACGATTTTTTTCCGCTTCTGTAACCTTTGATTAGAGATTTAATTTGAAAGTTAGGCACGTTAACGGTTAAGTTTTGATGGAGGTTTGAAAAGAGCACAAACATATTTCCTTTTTATCAATGACGAGACATGGCCTTTTAAAATTTGATCAATTTCAAACTTGAAAGAACTATGAAAATTGAGGAAATGACAGTACCGACAGTGGTATTAAATAGCGAGTAATGGCAAAAATGTCGGACTAAATCTAAAGTATCGAGAAGTCAATTTTTTCAAAAATTTAAATAGAAATGAGCGCAAAATTTTCGTCACCCTAAGAAATTTCGTCACTTTTTTCCTAAGTTTTTATACAAATAGGTAGATTAAAATCACCAGAAGCTTCGTATTTGTTTTATTTTCTGTTATAAAATCAAAGAAACTTTTTTTATACTTGGTATATTCTCTTTTTCTTAAAACAATAAAATATGAAACTTCTGGTGATTTTATTCATTATCAAACTTGCCCGATCACAAATATTCAGATTAAATTTGATCACAATTTTCAACACCCTAAAGAATTATTCTTACCTTTTGATTCCGCAAGGTCATCTTCTCCTATGTTGGAAATATCGTGCCCTACATTCCTATCTTTTTCTGTTGTTGTTGTTGTTGTAGGAGTTGGTTGAGAATCAATAATCAGACGATTCAATCTCTTCAGTTTCGGCTTCAAAACTACAGAAGTGTCTTCCTCTATCGGTGACTTAATGGTAACGTCTTCTTTAAATGTTTCCTTTCCGATTTTAGAGTTAACGGGTGAATAATCAGAGACCGGGTCCGGTTTCTTAGGAACAACATTGGCTTGTGAGACCATGGAAGGTGACGTCGGTAGGTCGTCAAAGATGTCAGCATCGTCAATATCATCGAACAAATTCATTAAACTGTTCCCCATTAAATTAAAATTAGCCATATCGTCATTCTTCCTTTTCATAGGGCTATTTTTCATGAAGTTGGGTTCCTCAATTTTCTTCTTTTCTGGCTTCTCTTCCAACAATCCTTCAATATGTTCATCCATCAGCGAGTCCTGAAAGTCTTTAGAGTCGATTTGCTTTTTGGAATTCCAACACATCTTAATATCCTTGACCTTATTCACTTGAGAAGGTTCTATTAAAAAACTACTTAAATCAAGGTCCAACGGGGCCTCCGGGATAGTCTCCCTGTCAATAGCATTTATTGTCTTCGTTTTCTTTCGATTTGACGGTGTGCTCATGGGTAAAAACGCCTGTGTACCAGCATTTTCAGAAACTTTGTCGTTGTCGTTTTGGAGTTTGAGGAGATTTTCATCATTTCGTATACTAGCGTCAAAAATATCATCATCACTCAACGGAAAGTCATCCAAAATATGGTCATCCTTTCCGACTTGCTCGAAAACTGTATTTTCACTTATTTTCATCTTCTTCTTACAAGGTTCGACCACAACGTCGTTAGGTTCCTCCACGTTGTCGGAATCTTCATCATCGTCCTCATACAACACCTTCATACTGTCCCGTTTTCGCTTCTGTTGGCAACGATCGAACAACGTTGGCATGGTAACTTGACTGCAGAACCTTATTTGATTGTCCTGTATATCACTAACATCCAAATCGATTATGGGAACTTTTGGTAGCTTTGTTACTCGTACGCGTTTGTTCGATCTCTTGCCACTCGATTCCCGCTCCTCTTTCTCGACTAATTTCTCGAGAGAACACGGCTTAAAATCTTCGTTATCTATTATTTTAGTGAGCGGTGTTTTATTAAACTCCTTTTTTTCGTCATCAAAATCTGAATCACTGCTGAAACATTTTGCTTGCCTGTTTAAGAAGTTCTTCCGAAAATCTTTTCCGCTAGTTTTAACAGCAGATTTTACTTTAACCGGTTTAGGTATCGGACTTTTGCGCGGAAGGTCAGACTCCCGTAAGTATGCCATGAGTTCGTTTTCCTTGTCTCTAACGACAGAATCCGATCGAAGAATATCCGCCATTTCCATTAGACGACAAAACTTGCGTGTGCGGAGGGAGTGTCCGACCCGCGTTGTCGGCTGACAATTCGTTTGCCAGGGAGCCCATTTAGACAGATCCCGGGCGTGGGTGTTACACTTCCAGTTACTTTTTCTTTTCTCTGTATTTTGAAGTTCTCTACACCGGACACAGGTTGTATCCAGTTGAAAGTTCTGTTTATAATATTCTTCCTCTTCTTCGTCCAAGAGCCCTCGCTCACCCATAAACTGCTTAATACCCTTTGTTTGTTTATTTGCGTTACTTTTAACAGAAGTTGATGATGCTTTCGGTTTCGGTTTCGTTTTGCTGCTGTGAGAAAGAAAACCAGCAAAAATAAGGAGTACACGTATAACACTGAATGGTACAAATATACAGTGAATGAATAGATGTCCAGCTTAATGAATGTTATTATTTAGAGGCCGAAAAAACGGTTTTCTAATTGATCGGTTGCTGGTGGTCGGGAGCGGGTCCAGGTTGGAACCCTGGTGAAATGAATATTTTTGGTTTACCTACGGTGTTTTTTAATGGAAAAAATGTCTTAAAGTGTAATTATTGAACGAAAAGCAACTCAGAAAAACTTTCACTATGTAAAAAAGCGTCTTTTTATTTATATAAAGGAAAACGAGTTTTACATATCATATGTATGTGTTGTTAACAAATCACAACACAGCAATCAACCAAATCTATCCAGCTAGATCAAACTTGACAAGAACGTATTATAAACACAGAAAAACAATCAAGTATTGAACAACTGTATTCCAACGAGTTTAAAATATATGTATTTACTAAAATTTTCGTCCGTCTAAAACGGCCTTCTACAAGGTATAAAATATCAGTCAGGTTCAATTATGGTAGCAAACAAAACACTCAAAAATTTGAGACAATTGATGGTGCGAGCAGACCCGTATACGACAAGAATATCAAACGTACGCGAGAACCCAGGATATAGTCCATGCAGCAAGAAATGTGATAGTTGTAACAATTTCGTCGATCGGTTTTACTTGCAATGCTACAGATAAGTTCTTCAAAATCCGTAAAGCAATGTCATGCAACGCGAAAAACGTTTTCTAAGTGTGCTATTGTCTCAATTGTAAAAAGCAAGTAGGTTTGACGAGCTGCTAGAAACACCGTTTAGCAATCTATAAAAGTCACATCGAGAAACAAGTGAAGTCCTGTCACATTGCTAAACACTTTATTGAATAATGCAGTAATCCCATCAATCCTACTAAAAATCTTCGCTTTATTTTGATAGACTTTGTGGATAATGTTACTGGATTATTAGCGATGGTATGAGAACTTACACGAAAAATATTATGACCCCCTGGATGTCCAAAAATAGTAATTCAACCCCCTGGATTTGTCCTATTTAGCATTGAAACTGGCTTGTCATCCACTTTTTTGTCAATTTTTACTTGGAAATTCGCTTTTAAGCATAGCATCACCCCCTGGACATCCACAAATTATGAAAGTGAGACCCTCTGGACGTCCGATATCCTCAACATAGGGTATACATATGGCAAAATCCCATTGAAGAAATCTTACTGGAAAAGGTTTCTGGATAGGAACTTTGAGCGCTATATACAAAGGCCTTAATGGCTTTCATGATTGGCGCCGTACTAAACGCGCTCAAAAACTATGAAAAAATATATTTAAAACTCGTTGTAATATAGTTGTTCAATATTTGATTGTTTTCCTGTGTTTATATAATATGCTCTGTTAATATATCAAAACTAACTCCTTTTTTTAATCTTTTCAGTTTAATCAATTCATTTCAATATTTCAGAAGATGAAAGAGTAGATCGTTGAGATACTTGATCGGTAAATTTGGAGTTTTCCATTTATAATTTGGTCGGTCATGTGCGAAATTTCGTCGGTAATTGCCGACGACCGACCGCTATTTCGACCACTGTTATCGTGGTTTGTATGAAATTCCATCTATCGGTCGTCGACAGGCACCTGTATAGGCATAAATTACCTTCCCGATTTTTGGAGAGAAGCCTCCAATTCTGTTCGTGGTTTGTATGAAATTACTTTTATCCCAGTTATCGACAGGCAGCTGAAAAACATACAATACTTTCCCGATTCTTAAAAGAAAGCCCCGATTCTATTTAATTTCATATCCTTAATTTTTGGAATATTTACGCAATCTCATACGCAATCTCAATTTACAATTTGCCGAAATATCCAGATTTTGCTTTTGCAAAAAAATCCGGCTTTATATCAGAAATTTCTTGATTTTCTGAAATTTTTACAATTTGAACTAGAATTCACAATGCTAACAATTTGCATTGATATCTAGTATATCTAACTACAGGTGAGAATTACATTCAGTTTTCTTGATATGTCTAAATATAAGTTGGAAATCGAACATCTAATTCCAGCGCGCACCTCGACTCATGTGAGTATCTAAATGTTACTAATTTTCACGGATACTATTTATACGTAATTGGCGAAATCTGCGAAATAAAATACCCACAAAATATCATAGGTGTAATTCGTAAAAATTAATGCACGCGGAAAAAAATCAAGTCATTTATTTCAACCCGTTTCACTAGTAATTTTCGACCTGCAAGAAATAGGGTGAAAATTCGTAAACATAACTTCTAATCGTACTGCATAAATGCAATGATAAAATTGTGATTATTTATCCGGGATAGCCTCTTCAGTATCTCATGAACTGTTACTCAAGGGTCCTAGCCGAAAATTGATCATAAAACTTATGAAGTTATGCTATTTAAACGTCAAATTTTATGCTATTTTTGGCAAAAATTATGCTATTTCTCGCAATGAACAGTCATACATATTAGCATCCTAGCCTGTCTTAAGTAACTAATATACTGGATATAGAACAGTTAATAACCATTTCTCTAAAAAGTATTACCATCAGTTTTGAAATTCAGCCAAAATCAAAGTTTCAATAGATCTGACAAAAAGTTGATAAAAAAATGTTAAACTGGAAAAACATTATGAATTTAATGCCAAAAAATGTTTTTTTTTATGAAACTTTATGCGCAATTCGTTTTTTTTATGATTTTTTATGATTTTATGCCCGCTAGGACCCTGTGTTACTGATGAGGCTCCTGCTTTCCTGGAAAAACCACTGCTCCATGCAGAATTAACAGTGATTGGCAATACCAAGAGCCTCGCAAGGAAGTGGAACTCGGAATTCCGGTTTACGCTTCCAGTGCCCTAATCATTTGACCACGGCTCCACATCAATGCAAATTATTAAATAATAAAGGAAACTAACAAACCTCTTTTCCTGGAACTTTTCCACCGTTATGTTCATTTTATAACACGTTGGGTTCAAGTGTTTTGGAATCATGCGTGGAGCATCATCATTAAGTACCAAAGATTTCGAAGCATTGATCAGATTCTTGTGAATACCTTTCTTGTTTGATAAACTTTTCTTGTACACCTGTACATAGGAAAATATCACAGCTCCTCAAGGATTGATAACTTCATAGTACTCATTTTCTGTATTTTCACAATATTTAAGTCAATTTTCGTATCAGGCATGCTTACCTATTTGAGTTTCTATTGTACAGTGTGTATCACAAAACCTTTCCACACTTATACTTTCCGTACAATATTCTTCAGCACTTTCCAAAAATATAAAATTTCAAACGAAATAACAATTCTTCCAAAAGTTATCGAAGAAAAACTTTTTGCTTTAGATCATCATTTCATTAAAGATCAACGAAGCTAAAGCTATGAAGACTTTAATTGGCTTTGTTTTTGGCAATAAGTTTATTTGACTTTCTTAATTTCACTATGGTACAAAAATCGCTATAAGTTGATAAGAGTTTGCAGAAAAATATGCTTTGAAAGTTTTTGGATAAGTCTTTTTGATATACATTTTAATTATTATGTAAACTTCTTATCAAGAAGTTCAAGTAAGGGAACGCATTAGTATAACTCCATTAATATTGCATGAAAACTTGGTACCATTGGAAAGAATTTTAATGAAGAGAGGACAAAATTCAAGGTTTAGTTAGGAAAAAGAACATCTGAAACTAAAAAACAAGAAGTAAAAATGAACTTTAAAATGGAATGGAAGTAAATTTTGCAACATTTTATCGCTGAAACCTGAATCTTCTGCAATTGCAAATGTGAAAAAAGTTTTATAAAAATCTTTCTTCAATGAAAAGCTATGAAAGTTAAAAAACCCTTATTTTATGCCCTTTTTCGATGAAAATTGCACTCAACCTTTCAGCCATGGCTTGGCTTTTCTGCCCAGAAACGTACACTGATACAATAAAAAATAGAAGGTTTCTACGAGTTGATGAAATATTGTATATAAAGTATGAATTTGGTTAATTCTCGGCCTACTAGACGTACCATCTCCTCTTTTCCTTCACCCACCAAGATGACAATTCTTCCGTTCCTCTTCCGGCCTGTTCTTCCCATCCGTTGTACCAACCGGATAGGGGAATTCGATGCATCAAAACAAATAATGAGATCAACATCACCAATATCTAAACCTTCTTCACCGACTGATGTTGAAACTACTGTATTGTAGCCACCAGCTCTGAATCGACGCAGAATCTAAAAAATAGTTTTTAAATAAAGAGTACACAGTACCTCGATGATAGAAATTCATGGTAGAAAATTTTGCATGCTTAAATTTCACGTATTTGCGTTCAAAAATTCGCATCAAAAATACGCGTAAAACAGCAATGACCAAAAATTGGTGCACGACATTATAACTTTCCAAATTCGGATGGTTATATATGGATCATACACCATACATCGTGACCATCCCCACCAGCATATCGTCGTACAAAGATTCGCCTTATCGTAAGACCATTGTGACTGAATTCGTCCGAAATTTTTTAATTCAATTCTTGAATACTCCTGAATAGGGGGGAGGCAAGGACACATTTGAGTTAACAATACTTCAAACTCTGGGTAGGGTGAATATTACATAGCTTAACAATAATGTAGTTTTAAATTTGTTGTACATAAACGCATAGGAATATATATTTTACAGGATGAACTCTTTTTCCCTATGGGAAATTCTTTTCTTAGGACATAACACAATCTACATATAATTTGAAGCGGCATATCTACATACATTAAAGCATAAGGTCGGAAAATTGCTCGAAATAAAAATAAACAATCAGTTCTTTAAAGGAAACTCAGACAATCAAAGTATCTAAATACTTAAGTTTTAACCAAAATAAATTTTTGACGAACAGAGCATTTTTTTGTCACCTCAAGAAAATTTCGTCATTTATGACTGACATTGTTTTTTACCGATAAGGTTATCTTACCTCAATTTGCTCTTTCTGGGACAAACCTCTAGTAGTTGTATTATTGTTTCCTTCCTTACTCCCTTGACCAATGAAAGACATGCATTTCACAAGCGGCTCGTGTCTGCTCAGAACTGCTGTGATTTCTTGTACACTGTCACGAAATTGGGAGAAGATCATAACACGCGTATTCAAAGAAGTCTGCGATGATAACGGTTGCCTCGATTCTCGTTGGAACTTTTCGAAGTGTTTCACAACGATTTCCTCGAGTTTGCTGATCTTTGGATGACTGACAAAGTTGCGTCGAGGCTTTGGAATAGACTTTAGTAGCCGTTGTTTAGGTGTCATATTCTTTTCCGCCATGATGGATTCATTCAAGCTCTGATTACCATCCTCAGGCTCTATTTTGTTATGCAGATCTTCCATCAGATTCATTAAGTTTGCATTTCGGCTCAGTTCCATCTTGGATCGACTAGTTCCTTTGCTACCAGACAAAATATTCTTGAGAAATGTGTAAAACGATAGCATTCCATGTTGCATCAATAAATCGAAAGCGTGATAAAGAGACATCAGCAATGCAAAATCACTTTCAATATATCCAGCTGTGGCCTGAATAAATGTAGATCAGACACTGATAGGATACAAATAGTCGTCTACTTTTGCCTTGGCTAACTCACATTTTTAAGAATGTAATTGGCGAAGCGATTTCATCTTATGAACACGTCGGTTGAATCAAATTAGACGCGACATAAGTTCGCCTTATAATCTAGGCCTTTGTTGAACTAGGTTTCTAATTGTGTTTCCAATTTTTCAAATAAGAAACCGCACGGTCTAAAACGAGCCACGCTATTGTCGACATTCTGAACTGAGAAACAAAGTAGTATGAAAAAAGAAATAGAATTCACTTGTTTCTTTAGTTTCAGAAGTTAAGCCCAAGTAATCTGTTTGCACATCAGATAAGTACCAAAACCTAAGTCAGGAGAAAATTTCTGGTTCCATAACGTTTAGACCAATAAAAACCAACTCCTAGCGAGAGCTCTTGGCCTTGAGGGGAGGTAATTCAAATTCAGAAAAAAATATTCAAAAAATAAAAAAGCTGCTAACCCTATCTTGAAATGCATTATTAGCACGCCACTGTTCACGTGATTTCAGCAGCATAAATTTAGAGACTTTTTCAGCATCATTAGACCACAACGCTTTTCTGGCATACAAACGGGTCACAATGATTTGTAATACCTATGGAGGAAAAAGTAAGAAAATTAATTTTTGCAACAATCTTATGGATGCGTTTCTACTTCATCCTGAGGTAGCATTCATGGGCTTACAATTCAGTTCAATTAGAATCGATTTTTGGCTTTTCTCATGGGAAGTTTGAATAAATTTGGGATATCCCATGGGTTGTTAAGGACAAATCAAGTGAAATCAATAAATTAATAAATTTTCACAGGAATGAATAATTTTTTTTTACCAAAATCGCGAAATGCTTCAATTGATTATGTTTCGATTCGCGAAAGTTTCCGTGAAAAAATCCAGTTTTTAAATCAAGTTTAAGCAAAAGTCTACGAAGTTTTTTTTCTATCACGAAATATAGTTCTCACGAAAATGCATAACAGGCGAAATTTTTTTTCTAGCGAAATTTTATTCCTTTAAGGTAGGTGGGAAAAGACCAAACAGGTTCAGAATTTGAAGTTTACCAGGGTTGTTGAAGGATCGAAAAATTGAAGGATAATCACAAGAGCTTGTTAAATGGAGAAACAAATGGAAATACCTGCTCCAGCGGACAAAATTGGTAAAAACACTATGTGGAGGAGTTTTTTCCTTTTACCCGCAGTCCTGCGTGTAGTTTAAACAGAAAACACTCCTCCACGCAGGTTTTTCACGATTTTGTCCTGTGGGTCCGGTCCAAATATACCTCTAAAAATGTTTGCCTGGCATCTTTCAACTCTCCAGATATTGGGATCACAACCTTTTCAATTTTCCTATCATGTACGTATTTTTGAATATCAATACTGTCTTCAGACCGGAGTTCAATGTGAGATATCAGCAAGTTATCAATAATTTGTTGAACAGCCTGTAATAAAGATGCAATTTCATTGGAAGACTGGTACTATAAACATAGAATCTCAATTGTTTATAGTTCATGGGGATTGGCTTATAATGTAAAGCAAAGAAATTTGATTGGCTCTTTGTTTTATTGTTACGATGATTGTTAATTGCTGACGCTAATAGTAGCAACAGCGCATGTGCACCATTCTTGAGCGGCTACTTGCTCAATTTTGAACAAGTGCCAGAAGACCCAGCAGTGTAGAGCCTAAATTCTCGAATCTGGTCTACCTAAAACACTAGACTAGCACGAAAGTTGAAATGCGAATGAAAAATAATGTATGATCGAGATAATGATGTGCTATATAAATAACCACACAAAATAGAAATAAATCAAGTTCAAAGACTTTCCCCTCTATAATCTATAAAGCACTAGAGTTGAAAGTCTTGATATTTGTTGATGAACACATCAGGATGAAGCTGCTATTGGAGATTAGTCCTATCACTTTTTTTGTAACAAACTGATTTGGTACATAATACAAGTCCCCAATTTAATTTCAACAATGCATTGAATATGCGTTCATCAAATAATTTCAAAACTTCGTTAACCTATGAACTACGAACAGAGAGGAAACGTCACTAATGAAAGTGATTTTTCAACCTTTTTTTCGTTTATTTCTTTCAAGTCTGTTGTTGGACGATCATTTTTTAATGTAATTGTGGCTGCTAAAGAGTAAAACTCTAGATAACAAAAACCTTACCTTCATATCGTCTCCAGGCGTTGCACTAAGTGCCAGGACTCGATAATTGCTATGGTGACTGGAAATCTCCTTCACGACCTAATAAAGCAAAAGAATTAACGTTGTTATGAAGACGTAAAAATTCGATTTACAAATTCAAATCAATTGGTTCGATTTCGGGAAAGTAGTTGAGAGATGGGGGCGAGACAAAGTCGAGAGCATTCCAACACTAGTAGAGAGAAACAACAATCCACATTAGCTCATGCCATATTTCTTATTTGACACTAAATTCAAAATAGTTGTTTGATGAAAGTTTATGGAAAGCTTGGGTACTAACAGCCCTTTTTTAGAAGAAAAGATTCAGATTCAGCAGAGTTCCAATTAGCGATATTAGATTAGTTTCCACTCTTCGTTTAAGAAAACTAGGAAAATCGCGAATTGAATGAAGGGGGAAAATTTTGAACACGTTTATTTTATTTGCTTTACTGTCTTATTCCATGCTTAAAACTAGCTATTAAACGGAATAAGAAACGAAAAAATGAACGAATGAGTAAGCTAATAACTATGAATGGACATTCTCTTTGAACAAAAAGAAGTTTTGCAAATCACTTTTCATCCGTTAACAAAAACCCCTGTTCAATAACCACATAGAAAACTAACTTTCAGATTTAAAATTCTATTGAAAGAAATGATTTTGACCAAAATAACTTGGAATCGAATAACTTAACTTTACAGAAGATAAAGCCTGAATAAGTTAGTTTGGATTGACAGGTTTTATTTTGAAACTCAAAGAAAATGATATTTTTCATAGAATTAACCTGGGAGTAAGCGTAATTTCCCAATGCTTTGTGTGCCTCATCAAATACCAAGCAAACAACATCAGTCGGTATACATGTGCCTCTTGCCAAATCATTTTGCAATACTTGAGGAGTCATGAAGAACACTCTTTTCGTCTTCCATAGCAATTGTCTCTTTTTTGGAGCCATACTTCCTAAACAAGATTATGAATTCAAATTTAGAAAACCATCTTAGTTGAAATCGGGTATGGAAATGGTCACGGTGCTATTTTCCAGTCCAACACATAATTAGCACCTTACAATTCTGTCATTTATTGTTCATTGATGAAATCGCTATGTCAATCAATAAGCTTAGGTAAAGATAAGCAGAGATTTAAGTCTAATAAGCTACACTTTTTCAATTTGCACAGGTGGTCAGTACAACAAGCAAAACAACAACAAAACATCATATAAAAACGACATTTTAGTTTAAAATATTCAAGATTTTATATATATTTGATAGATTCCAAATAAGTAGATTTGCCTCGTTTCCGCCGCATAAACATGTTTGTTTTGATTGTGAATGGAACAGGCTGGTGTTATAGAACTCACGATCACGTGAGCAGGCGCTATTTTTCTGTAGCGACCAACGTCAATGAAGAAGCTACATTGAATTAGGAAGGAAGTCTTTCTAAAAACTATGATCTGACCGTATGAATAACCATAAATAGCCCTATTCACTTCATTTTTATCAGGTTTAACCTTTAACAGATACTAAATGGCTTATAAACCTTATTACTGGGCATGCATTACATAAGGAAAATAGCGACCTTGGTTGTTTGAATGACCTCACTACCGCAGTCGCTGTTTTCCAGTAGGGCCCGGATAAACGGTCCCTATTTGTTTCTTACATAAAACCAAAATACCTGTCATCTCCACAGTGTCATTTTGTGAGATACCCATAATATTATGACAAGCCTGTATCTGTTGAGCAACAAGAGGCTTAGTTGGTGCCATGAAAATGAGTTTTCTTTGAGAATACCATCTGTAGAAATTGTACATAACAACAGCTGCAATGAATGTTTTACCCAACCCCGTTGGCAACACTACTAAGGTATTTTCTAATAATGCTTTTTTGATTATGTTGAATTGATAATCCCGAACAGGATAATTGGTAGGGTAAATGTATGTTTTTCCAAATTCAACATCAAATCCTTCTATGATTTCAGGTGGTAAGTTAGAACGATGTCTGCTGTCAAGATAAATTGGCTTTTCTAAAGGCACAGGAAGATTTATTTTCGTTGTAGTTGTTGTTGTAGGGGTAGTATCTCTTTGAACAATGTCATCCAAATTGTCAATCTGAGCTAAAAAATCATCATCATCAAAATCATCAAGAGTGATGATATCACCAGCTTTTGGTTTGCTTGAATCTAAAAAAATCAAAAAAATGTTCTTAGAACACAATTTCAAGCAGAGCCTGTGGCAGTAAAGTTTATAAAGTGGAGGAACCAAAATAGCATGGAGAATATATGGTCCACCATGATTGGGTGAGGAAGAAAATTGTAATTTTCCATGTTCAATGAAAACCAAAAACTTGGGCTTTTAAATGTATCATTTTTTAAGGAAAAACATATAACTTTTGGAGATAAGCTCCAGTAAATTATCCAATAGATCAACTTTTAATTCCTGGGAGAAATTAATTCAAAAAGTATTTTTATAATGTAAGTTTTAAAGCATTCTTAAATAAAATGCACAAAGTATTTATATTAATGGTACCTGTTGTGTTGTACTTCTTAACATTTTCTTGATTTTTGTCGTTCGTACTGTTTTGATAACCCCATGTTTGAAAAAGCGTTGCTTGCTGTGATTTTTTCATGTTTTTATTATAAATCTAAATAAGAAAATTTGCAATTTCAGAAAGTTTCCAGATAAGAAATAAATACTAATGTTTGAATAGAAAATCATAATTTTCAAACATTCATATGATCCATATTTATTTGAATGAAAAAAATTTGTTGTAACTTTTTCATGAAGTGTTTAATTATCACCCAAAGAATCAAAGTTTCATAATCAAAGTCCTATAAGTAGATTATACATATAGTTATGAAAATTTTGCTCAATCACACTACTTAAACCTAGCTTGAGAGATGAATGGTTCATTATGAAACTCACGACGTGTTTTGGCCTTGTTAGGCCTCATCAGCTAAGCATACTGTAAATCAACTCACTGTGTTTCCATAAGAGCAATTGCAAACCTTGGATTGGATATTAACTTTTGGGATCGCATTTTTCCAAAGAACAAAGAAAATTTTTTTTTTAACTGGGTATCGGAATCAAAATAATGGAAAAACAACAATCTATTTTTTTAAAGTTTTTTATAGTTATTAATCTAGAATAGTTGATGTATAAAACCAAACCCAAAATAAAATGTTGTTCTTCATTTTCTTTTTTAAATTCATTGTTGAAATTGGCAGGCCTTAATGTGTCCTGTACGTAAGACGCCCATGAATGCGTGGTTTTTGTTATCTGACCGGCTGCCAAAAAACAGCTGTAATACAAAGTCATAAATGTTTTTAATTGTTTTTCATTCCTTTGCACCGTACGTGGACTGTATATGTATTGCTCCACAATGGTTTGATCAACAGCTCAAAAAAGCGCCTTGTTGGTAAATGGAATGCTATTCTAGGATACTGTAACATCTTTTGAAAACTGGTCGGCATAAGAATTTTTTTGATTTCTAGATACAACAGACTCCCCCATTAAATGCCTAGTATACACGTAACAAAAAGAAAGTTTCTGTTTATCATTTTGTGTTTAAAAACATTGAGGTCTTTTAATTTTTTAAAAGACTTATAAAAAACACACCAGTTGTCTCGTCGTCAAATATTCATGTTTCAATGTCTATCTTAAAAAATGTTTTTTCCTTCATTTTACACGAATGGTCTTTTAATTCAAATGACGTCAATACATGATCTGCACTTTAATTAATTAACGTATGTTGGAAATTTCCTGTTTATGTTGTAAAAGCTTTTGTTTACATCAGCTTTGTCAACCTTGTTACATCAATAACTTGGCATGCTGACCATACACATTGAACAGGTCGGCATGGAAAGACCAACCTAAAGTGAAATTAGCTCAGCTTTTGCGTCAGCAATGCTGCATGCCGAGCTAAATTAAAAGGGCTGTTTACAGTTACTGTTAGTAATAGCAAGATAACAACTTATAACAACAACGTAAATTTCATCAAAAAACAAATAGGGGCAACAAAAGTTATGACAAAAAACTGATTTTCTCCTTTTTAAACTCTTATAAAACTGTAACTAGCAACCTGATCATAACAAGGAACGGTGTAGCCAAATTATTCCATGTCATCGACCCAAATAAGGCAAGTGGACCAGGCGGTATATCTGCCTGAATCCTGAGAGAATGCACAGAAGACATAGCATATGCGCTCAGCTTGCTATTCAAAGTTTCCCTCAAACAAAGTCAGATACCAAAAGATTGGAAGGAGGCATTGTACCTCTGTGTATAAGGGAAAAGACAAAAACAGATCTGGCCCTGAGAATTACAGACCAATAAGTTCTACATCCATAAAATGTAAGATACTTGAGCACATTATTCACAGCCATGTCATCACACACCTCAAATCAAATGAACTTCTTACCCAGTCCCAACATGGCTTGAGAAAAAAACAGAACCTGTGAGACTCAACTTATCAAAACATTAAACCTCCTTACAAACTCCCTGAATGATTGAAAGCAATAGAATATGTCCTTCTTGTCTTCAGTAATGCTTTCAACAAAGTGTGCCATCGTAAGCTAGCTATGAAATTAAAACATCATGGCATTAACAACAATATCCTTGAATGGATCAAAGTGTTTCTTAGAGGATAGAACTCAACTTGCTGCATAAACAAATGATTGTCGCTTACTCCTACAAAGAAATCTAGTCAAACTCAGCTCAGACACAAAGAATAATGTCCTATCTTACATAAGTTCAACCAATTTTAGAATATGCCTTAAACGTTTTCTGTTATGAAGTGACACTCCAGTTTCGAAACTGGAAGCGCTACATACAAACACATCGGTCACGTTGAAATCACCACACTCGTAACACCGCTGTGGCCAAGAGTGGTTAAATCGCTGACTTGGAAAACATGTGTTTGGTGGTTCAAATCCGACTCAGCTCAATCTTTTTTTTTAATTTAGTGGAGAGCTTTTAAAGTCTGATTTTTGTCCAAAATAAAATAAAACCTCACTGTTTTTGACGTTTTGGGAGGGTTTACAGTCTGGGAAATCCTTCTTTTGTTGCACGGTTAACTTCCGAGATTTACCTGTGCAATTGCACGGTTATCTTAAATGGCAGATTTTTTAAGGGGTGCAATTGCACGGCTAACGATTTTCATGACATCGGGCGGCCTAACCTTTCTTTTCCTTCCTCGTGTGCATGTCAAAACGTGATAATTTCCCCGTTTTAAATCGGTTTATTTCCCTAGATAGCCCAGATAAAATTTCGATATCCTTGGTTAAATTTAATCAAAATTTATCGGGGAATTAAATTTTAAAAATAGTTCTTGCCTGTTCGACCACTATACTTTCCGAATTAAGAAAAACTGAAACTGTCTGAATTTGCTAAGCCACTTCAACCGAGGCAGAAATTTTAACTGCGCAATTGCACAGGGCATAAAAAATAACCGTGCTGTGCAATTGCACGCTTACGTCGTTCAAAGATTGTCGTTCTTTGGCGCCAAAGCTTAAGCAGACAGACCGAGCGTGCGCATATTTATTAACTGGTAAACCAGTCTGAGAAATCCTTCTTGTTGCATGGTTATCTTTGCACGATGTAAGCGTGCAATTGCACAAAAACCAACCTAGCAACATTGCAAACTTTGAAAGCTTATAGCTCTAAGATTATTCAAGAGCTGCAACGATAGGATAAAATACATAATTAACTACCGGCAAGCACTATTGGCAAGCTTATACTGAGATCAATCCTGTAAAAACCTAGATTATTTTACTTGTGGCCTTCCCCTGTTTCATTCAAAGCAACTGGGAATGCTGTAAATCTTTAATCTAAATGATCGTTAAATCATTAAATTTATCCAAAACTTATTATGCATTCTGCAATATGCTATGTATTGGGCTTTTCCATAATTTTTTTGTACAGGGGTATGGATTAACTTTTCCAGGGGGGGGGGGGGGTATTTATTGATGAATTGAATGATTTTCCAGGGTGTACAACACTTTCTTTTAGATATTTTCCAGTGGGTAGGGTTTTTGTTTTTCTTCAGTTATCCAGCCACTGATGCAATATCCTAACTTTTTCCAGGGAGTACAGTACAGGCTAACTTTCCAGGTTTTTTTTTTATTTGAAAAAAGATTTTTTCAAGCGTCCAAAAAGTTCATCCATACCCCTGTATGAATAAAAAATGGAAAAGCCCATTATACCAATACACTGATTGATTATTATGTAGTGAGAGTGTCTCATCATGTATGTAAGCCTATTAATATGCATTATCTAACTTGAGGTCTAATTTCTTGAAGCTTGAATTATAGCATAACAATATATTTTAACATGTAAATTAATTCGCCTAATACACACGAATGTACAAAGGTTAGCCTTCCTTATAAGTTATAGTTATTATAGATAGAAAATGGTAAGTGTTGCATATTAGTCAGCTATATAGCTGCCTGTCATATTGTCAATCAAACTTACAAACCGTAGTTTTTAAGAGGGAAATTCTTACCACCATACTGTCATTCAGAAGAGCAGTAGAAAAGTGTGGCTTTGAAAAAGAATTATGTATACAAAGACAGTATGGTATCCAAAACCAGCCAAAATTTCTCGACCGCCATTTTCCCAGTACATTTTCCCGCGGCAAGTGTTTTGATGTAAACAAACACAAAATTTCTTGCAGGCGGAGACAAAATTTATGAGCGGGCGGCAAGCGCACTGTCCTGGCGGCACAAAGGCGCATTTGTCAGCAAAAAAGATAAGTGCTATTTTACAGAATGAAATTAAAACAGAAAATCGAAGCATCAGCAATTTTTGTTGGATAATTCACAGAATAACCTGACACTTTCAGTTTCAATGTTGTTGACTGGGTGGACTGTTACATCAGTACATACAGTATATAAGTACCTGACTGTTGACTGGCTTAGGCGTTAGGTACCTACCCACTGTATACTTGCTTACTTGTTAAGATGAGTGGATGCAAGCAAGGAGATTGCTGTACAAGCTCACTAAAAGAAGTTGTAGTAGGTGCAGAGAGAGCCAGCTAGCATTGTCGAAGGCCAGCCAACGAGACATTTTTGCAAACTATCTGTTCGGAGGGCATACCTTTGCTGGAAATTCGTATGTGTTCGGGAAAGAATAGTCTCCTGGAAAATTACGATG
>JAUBWS010052245.1:0-17723 GCA_032270445.1 Darlingtonia californica
GCGGAAGTTAATTCCCGCGAAACATCTCGAAATCGGTCATCCGCGAAAGTTTATTCCTGCGAAATACTAAAATTTCGTGGTTACGCTGATCCGCGAAAGTTTCTTCAAACGAAAGTTTCTGACTTTGAAGTAACTACAAGGGTTAAAACAGTGACGAGATTATTTCAACCGAAAAAGGGGCTGATCTGCGAAAATTTTAAAACAGCAAATCCACGAAAATAAGTCCCCGCGAAAAATATCACCCTCGATCCCAGGGCCGTTTTCTCTTAGCGGCCTAAAAGATGGCGGCAAAAGAGCCGTGAACGCGCAAAAAGGGAAAGAAAACCTAAAAACAATAAGTCTGTATGTCGCCAATCTATTACAAAGAACTAGTATTATTTCCAACCGTCATGTTCTCTATTTGTGTCCTTGTGGCTGAAGGCTAAAAATACAATTTTTTGCTACTTTACATCCCTTTCGCGCACAGATCAACAAGCGTTGTGATTGGCTTCGTCAACAGCGTGAACCAGGGCCCTTTTCTCTCCCTATTTGCGCGTTCACGGCTCTTTGCCGCCGTCTTTTCGGCTGCTAAGAGAAAACGGCCCTGGGATCGAGGGTGGAAAAATATTTTTCGGCCCGAACCACGAAAAATCAAAAAACGGCCAATCCACGAAAATAAATCCCCGCGAAAATTTCTCCCAATAAACTTTTGAAGTTCCAATAGGAAAAGCAGATAAGGAAAATGGGGTCGTTTGTCAAATTTTGACAATTTAATGCTGAGATATGAGTAGTTACAGGTCAAAAACAGTATTTTTTGTCTATTTTCTGCTGACGCCAGCATTTTGTAAGTGAGTATGGATCAAGAAAACTATTTTAACGACTTGGTCGTTAATAGCACAATGTCCTGGTTGATGGTACCAAATATGGATATAGTGAGTAATGGGCTAAGAACCTGTATTTTGCACTATTTTGATCACGTCATTTAAACTAAAAAAAAAATATCTCAAGTTTGAAAAGTTATAGATTTAGTACCATCTTCCAGGACAAAAAAAGTTATGCGATAAGTGATACGTTTCATTTGAGCTACTTCTTCTTTAGTCTGATTGCAGACCTCACCACACGCAAAGCTAAGTGTTAAGCTCCGCGCGCTCCGTTAAGGTCTGCGATCAGACTAGTCTGGTACAGGCTACTTGATTCCTTGTAACCCCACTTGTGAATCCGGTCCTCAGCCTGTTAAGACATTTCTATTCTAGCCATGGTGTTTAAGCTCCTGGAGGGAGAGTCTCCTGGGGGCAAAGGTTCCTTCCTGTCATCCGCTCCTTCCACAGAGTAAGTCTGTCTGCCGTGGTTGCATCCACGCAGTCAAGGAAACTCTTTCTTGACTTCAGCTGTTTCCTTGCTGGGGTTTGACCATACATGGGATGTTTCCTGTCGTGTTGTTGTCTTTCTCTTTCTTTGGCACTTGATGATTTGAGCTACTAATGAACATTATTTGCGGGGTGGAAATACATGCGATATTGAATCTGGCGTTAATATGCTAGAGTATGGTTTTTGGGCTTTTGATAAGCCGTTGGGAAGTTATTGCGATTTGAATGTGAGGAAAGTGCTTAAAAAGTGCTGGGTCAGCTATACCATGATCTATTGGCAATTATATATCTACTTCTTTTTTCCCAATAAAATAGCTTGGTCCTGTTTTAAAAACGAAAAGATCTAGAAATATAAAAATTGTCTTCTGATTTTTCTCACTTTTCTCCTCCGCGGAATATGCCTTCCTTCCAGGTTCAACTTGTGAAAGCGTCTTCCGCGAAATTCGTAATTTTTGAGCCGTTGATTTGCGAAAACTTCTTGTTGCGAATTTTTTTTCCCTGATTCCACTTGCCAAATTTTCGTACGAAATAATAGTTCAATGGATGTCATGAAAAACGACAGGAAAAGAACGACCAATGAGAGATCGATAAACTAATTACTTCGTACAAAAATTTCGCAAATGGAAAACTGGTTTAAGGTAAATTTCGTAAAAAAAGGCCGAAAAAACGCGAACTTTTTTACTTTAAAGTAAATATACACATGATAATGAAAAAGGGATAATGAAGTCTAGTCTGCTTTGCTGACCCTTCGCAGAGTGATGTGGAGCAGCTTAAATTTAAAGTCGTCTTGAGAAAATACGGTAATTTTTGCCTTTTTCTGCCGATAACAGGAGCCTGAACTTTTTAGCTGGGTCGTCAGAGCCAAAATATCACCAAAACCTGCATACATTTTCGGACGCTTTCGGATAACCTAAGTTCAGCAATGGTCCCCCCCCCCCCCCTTCCCCTTTGAAAATCAATTTTAAAGTTTGTTATTTACAAAAACTGTTGACTGTTTTAGTAGACAGAGCATGGAAGGTGGATACGAAAAACTGGGTCATTTGTGAAACTTAGACCATTTTCTGCTTCTGACATCAGCACTTTCTGCCAAATACGTTTTGGAGTAGGGGAAACCTGGTGCTTCAAAGTTCTTTTTCTAGCATGTATCAGGGCGGCCACACCAATATTTTTTATCAAATTTGAAAAGTATTTCGAGTTTTGGTTTTAATTTTTCTGTATCAATATTTTTCATCAAATTTGAAAAGTATTTCGAGTTTTGATTTTAATTTTTCTGTAAATTTAAAGATAAACCCCTTGTCTCAAAAAACATTTCAGTCAAATTTCTTCACTAAAAACTTCATTTTTTCCACACAATCAATGAAATAACAACAACGCATTCGAGAATTATATTTGACGGTGAAGAGTAAGCTCTATGCGCGCCTTCGGTAGCACTGTACTCAGTATTATATCACCAGTTCTTTTGTTTCAACTTTTAAATGTCAAATAAAATTAATCTAATCGAAACACACATTTGTCTTCCAAAATTAAGAAATATTTTACGATTTACCTACCGTGAATAAAATTATTCGCGGTCTCCACGAATTTAAAGAAAAACCGCGAAATCCACTCGAAAAATGCTAGAAATTTAACCTACAAGAAATTAAATTTCAATGACTAAAATTCGAGTATTTTTAGTTGAGTAAAGGCCGCTTTCCACTTACGGGAATTTTGTTAGACGACCAAATCGCCCGTGTGACTGTGCGCTTCTGTTCGTTTTGTGAGTTTCGGGAGTAGAAAATTTTCAAGTCCCTCTGACGATCAAACGAATGCACTTTTTAACAATTGCATAATCTATGATCCACGCATGCGTACAACACGGGCGCTTTGGTCGTCGAACAAAATTCCCGTAAGTGGAAAGCGGCCTTAAGCCTTCAACCGCAAAGTCAAATCACGTGGTCCACGAAAGGTCTCTTCCCCGAGTGATACTGAGAAAGATTGTCACTTCTACTAAAACACGGTCTTTTATGAAAGTGTTCTAAACCATGTTGAGAATTTTCAGACACCATGTTGGGCAAATGTATGATCTTCGGGAAAAGGGCGACTAACCGGGGACGAAAAGAGGGCTTGCTCGCTTAATTTACCTCTATAATAAAGTTATCATAAAACAATCCCACAAATCCCAGATGGCGTGAAGTTTTTGCAAGAGTGTTTTTATTGGATGTTGCTTTTCAATTCTCAAATTCCAAAACTGTCACATTTCTTTTCGGACTGAAGTTATCATAGGTTTCATGTAAGCGAGGCGGCGCTGTGGAAAAATCATGGATACAATGAATGGCATGGATAGTATGAAGCAAGATACTAAATGTTATCTCGGTTATAACTATGTCTAGGACAATTTAAGAAATGCCGAAGTTTTCCCTACTAAAATCCGTAAAAATGTCTGAAAAACGAGACATCTAGAAGAAAAACCGGACACTGGGCCCTGAGAACGCAAGGGACCATTCACATACTTTAATCGGAGAAACTTTCGCAAGGTGAAAAACTTTTTTTCAGACATTTTTTGGATAAAACTTCCGCGAATTGAGGAATGCAAAAATTTCGCGAGATAAACTTTCACGAATGAAGATATTGATAATATTTCGCCATATAAACTTTCGCAAAGAAAATTTTGAAATTCTTTTAGATATTTTATGGGAAACAAGGGGTTTAATGATACAGAAAAATTTACTAAAGTTTGTTTTCAAACATGTTCAAACCTACATTTCGGTATTTACTGGATAAACTTTCGCGATTTGGAAAATTAGAAAAATTTCGCGAGATAAACTTTGCCATAAATCGCGAAATTTTCTCCGCTTAAAGTAGCACGTACGCACAAAAATGGTCAAAATTGAGAAGATATTGCTTACTACAACTGTCTTGTTTCCGAATTTATCAATCTTTAGTACAAAACTTTTTTGTACATCATAAAATCTGTCCGAAAATGTAATGGGATTTAATGTAGGTGCGTGCGATTCTTCAAGGGTTGTAATTCGGACTAATATTATTTTTTTGACACCCTCCCATTTATATGCATGCAGAGTGAACAAGGCTGTGGGGCAGAAATTCGGGTCGTACTTTTCGTATGACTCGAAGAAAATTATCCCTACAAGCCACACCTTGGGAAGGCACCTAAATGATAATTGCTAGCCCATATTTTATCGCAAACATTACACAACAGCACAAACTGCCTAATTTTCACCTTTGTCGATTAAAAGTCCACTAAGTCGGTAATGTTTGGACAATAAAATCCAGACAGGCAAAAATTATTTTCCAAAGACTACCACTCCCCTTGCCTAGACCTAAGCTCACAATTCCTTAGTCTATCAAATATATCGCTCCGGGCATTTTGCCCTACTAGAGTAGGGCAAAAAAGCCCGGAACGGTTTATCGGACAGACTAACAATTCCTAAGCTTAGTATAAAATAGATCGAATATAAACATCGGCTCCTCTTGATGTTACATTAGAACAATTTTATTGTTTTCATGTTTAATCGAATTCTTCCATTTATAGCAAAGACAAAACTGTTTTTGTTTTCAGTCCTTAACTTACGTGTTGCTTGGGTCAAGTTGAACAAAGTTATGTATCGCAAGAGACATGTCAATCAGTCATGACCATAACGATAACGAAGTGAATATAAAAATACGAGGAAAGCATACACTCCAACGTTGCGTATTTTGTAAAGATAAGACACACTCTAGTACCGGAAAATGGTCGGAAAATTTTCCGACCTCCCCGATTTTATTCCGACCCTATTATTATTTTCAAAGACTTTTACAATTCAAATTCGTAACCAACTCAAGAATGTGTACAGATCGGCACGAAATTTTTAAAAAAAACACATAAGAAACAAAAACATTCAGCATCGGGGCTTCGAATTTATATCCATATGATTCAATATCATTAGAGTATATAACAGCATTTTGTTCTTCCTTTACTATATTTGTAAAGTTTGTTAGTCATCATTTTGACCGGACGGATATTAAATTTTGCGAAAATGTTATGCTGAAAAAATTTCATGCAATAAAATAGTTCTTGTTGCAAAAGTTTTGGTAATTGGAAAAAGGCGTCAAGAAAAATAGGAAATGTTTTTATTGACAAGGTTGGTTAATGTATTGTATAAGACAAGATAATTTAACTACAAGATCTAAATAAAAAAGAATAGTATAAATTGAGGTGTAAGAGTAATATGAAAGGAGCAGCATTGAATATAACAATATTATTAGATGCGTAAATATTATAAAAACTAGTTAGGGTTACAAAATACAAACACAAAATATGACACAAATGTAAACAAACTGGCTGACTCATAAACACTGCTCTCTTCACAACAATCTTACATTTACAACTTCACTAATCTGCACAAATTTCTAATCCTACAGGAACTTGTCGTTGAAGGGAAGTCGTGAAGATGATTTCTACTTCGAACTCTATTCTATCTCGAAATAAAAATGTGACTTGAGTCAACAAAGTGAAAAGACAAATACGAACAAATCTGAACAATCAATTTGAGATAATAAAAAGAATGTGCCGACTATGTTAGCTTCACCTAACATAAACCTCAAAATAAATACTAAAATCTGAATACTAAAGATTGCCAAAGAATTTCGATATGAAAGAGTTTCAGGTTACATTACATTTCAGGGAAAAAATGGTGACATCAGTCGACAAGTTCCTTCGCCAATCTCTAATCATATCAAGAATTGTTAAAAACACAAAACATACAACAAGCACGAGGACATCACGTTGACAAAAACATAAAATTAAAAATTTAAAATGCAATTACAGAGTTACCATACATCAAATTGTTTCTTGAAATTGTTTGGTGGCTCCACGTGACCATTTTGAATGACGTTACAATCCAGATCTTCCACAAATCGTATTCCATCACCAGGATGCAGCGATTTTTGAAATTATTACCCTGCTCACTATCTACCCTTTGAACTTTCTCCGAGCTCATTTATAAATAAAATAGTCACGTCCTGCGATTAACTGAATCATATAAAAATGAAAAAAGCTTGTCTATCTGTAAATAAGTTCTTTACATGCAGGCTGTCGTTGCAAGTTAGCTTTCTTTTAGACACTAGTCCATCTGCCAGTCTTCAGCTGTGTTGGACTAACCGAACTTGCTGAATTTGTTGAGTCTTTCAGGAAATTAATAATCGTTTGTCCTTCTGTTGTCTACTTAAATACTGATAACAAATTTTTCTGTTTCTTGTCTGAGATCTCTTATTGCTCGCACACTAAAACAAGAAAATATTCATTTTCAAACATCCTCGCCAAACGAAGGGTAAGCTAATTAAGCTTAGATCTGTCTTACAGGTTTTAAAATCAAGGCCAATGGTCTTCAGGCCTACGAAACTTCTGGAAAGTACGATTGTGTAGGCTTAATTCATGACTATAAAAAAAGCTTGGCGCAAAGCTTGCCTACAGATAAAAATACTTGAGAAGGTATCTGTTTAAAATTTTTTCTTTGATATTATGGTTGCATACTTTAAGCAATACCTTGTAATCAACTTAACATTCACCTCAAACAAAACAATTCAGGCTAATGAACTTTAAAAGATCTAGACATGTTCATGGATTTACTTGAAAATAATTATGCAGTGAACTTTACTGACATTAAGTAGATTACATGTTCAAAGGATGTGAAATATGTTAGACTGACCTTTCTTAATACGACCGATGGTCACAAAATACCTTCTGTTATCAAATCAAAGCAAATGTAACTCAAGTTAAGAAACTTAAATAATGAGTGTTGAATATTTTGACTGTCAAAAAGATGTTCTGTCCTATATAATTAACCTCCAAAGCTTAATCATACTTTCAAAGAAAATAAAGCTTCAGAGGAATATTTCTCCAAGATTGACTTCGGGGAAGAAACTTGCAAAAAGGAGTGTCGGGTCCTACCGCAAATCCGAAACATCAACTTTCTACTTGACTGTCAAGAAAATTATAAAATTTTGAAAAACGTCAGAAAACCAGATTAATTTTCGATTTATTTTCAAAGCAAATAATTTTTTAGGATGCCTTACATCTAGACGTACTTGTGTAAAGTACTAATAAGCAGCACAAGTTTTAGTTATTCCAGTGATACATACCAGCAGTTTCTTGTTTGTCCATGCAAAAGGCAGTTGTTACAGGAAAAATTATATGGAAAGATTTTTCACTGAGATCATATTGTCAGATTTTGCTTCGTGTTTAAAATACTTTTCACAAATATCCTGGTTTGAATTATAATTATTTCAAAACTGGCAAATTCTCCAACTTTGATCAGCACAAAAATAAACCACTGATATTATAGTGACTGAACATCAGCTGTAAAAACACTTTCTGCTCACAGTTTTGGTAGCTCATACTGACAATGAACCCCCATTTGTGGAGCAGAGACTGATTCAATGAACAATTTTCATTCCTCTAAACTTTCCTACTCTAATAAAATACATACCTTTAGTATGGTCGGTATCGTTTTGAGTCAGATTCATCTTTTACAGGTCCATAGCTTGTGGCAGTTGTGTTTGATTGATTGTAGTACATATCGTAAGTAGATGCTGTTGGGTATGCAGTCGAATATCCACCATTTGCAGCTGGTTTTGCAGCTTGTGGTTGACGATTGTCATCTGGTTTCATCATAGCATTTAAGGCATTAGGATCAATACCACTACGCCCCTGCAACAACTGAGCAATCTGTGTTGCAAGTTGATTTGTGTTGTTAGCAGCAGGTTGCATTGCAGGCTGAGCCATGGGTGCTGGAGCAGCTGGAGTGGCAGCTTGCTGGTTCATAAGAGCTTGCAGCAGTGGATTTGCAGCAGCTTGTTGTGGAGCATAATGTGGTTGATTTAACTGATTCAGGAGAGATGTAGCAGTAGGAGGTTGGATGGCTGTAAAAAGGTATTAAAAAATATTTAACTTTAAATTTAAAAAGAGCGCACTGTTACTTTCTCTTAGACAAAAAGGCATTTTTAGTATTTTTTTCAGGTCTGCCATGCACTGAACAAGCAAAAACACTGCTTGACTTCATTAAAATCTCTTGAAACTGTTTTCATCAAACTGAATTTGAACATTTCCTGAAGTATTCTAAAAAACTTTTTACTGCAATTATCCTTTGAACTTTTAGGTAAGAAAATAATTTGATATTCAAATTTCATAGCCACGTTTTTCATCAGTTAGGCTGGACTTAAATGATTGTTTGTTTGCAGTCATCTGACTGACTCTACTTGAAAGGGCCTGACTGAAAAAATTTTATCACTCAAAGTTAAACCAAATGTTTTTTTATTCTTCAACAATATAAATAATGATCTTTAATTAGTTAGATCGTTAGTTCTCACAAATAACATGAAAATTGCGACCAAAAAAAGTTTTTCCCGACTGACTGTACTTTTTTTCTTAGAGTCTGGTGATGGCAAACCAACAATAATTTAAGTCAAGCCTTAATTTAAGAAACCAAATCAGTTTGTTACAAATACGATAGTGCACAGGTCCCACCTTTTAAACTTTTAAGGTTTTATGAAAAATGATAATTTTACACTGTTTTATGATGCACTGTCCAAATAACAAGTTACACAAGTTTTAATATGATTTAGTGACCAGTTTGTTTTTTGTTTACTTGCGGTTTTATCTGCCTAGTACCATAAATGCACCCTAATATACTCAACATATCATGAATGCGACAACACCCAGGCCTTAAATCCTACCATTAACTTTATCAGTAACAATGTATTGAAATTATCATTAAAACTGTGTAGGTTTATTTAAATTCACATTCAAATATAGATGCAGGTGAATTATTACCAGTATGCTGAAATTCTCCACTGACTAGTTCATTTTTACTTTGAATATTAGATTGAGATTCTTGATAGTCCCATCTACCTCTTCTAGATCTTGACATTTTACTATACTCCTTACTGTCATCTGACTGTCTACTGTAACAGCTTTCCTTTTCATAATGATAATCAATTTGATCCACATAACCACTATTATTGCTAATGGGATGCATTGTAGTTGCCACAGGATGGTAAACTGAGAAATCAAATGAAAGTCAATCAGTTTATTGATAAGTATTAATGATGACATTCCATGACCGTGAAAATTGGATTTGGAGCATTCTAGCCCAAAAATTTTGATTTTCTCTTTATAACGAAAGACAACAAACTGGATTTGCTTTTGTAGGTGCTAGGTAGCTGAATTCTAATGATATTAAACTCCCTTTTTAAAAAACAAAATTCAATTTTAAATGAAATATGGTTTAGCAAAAACAAAATGAAACCAAGTGAGGAACACTTTGTCACACGTCTTGCATGGTCTGATACTTTACATTGTATGTTTCAGTTCATGTTGATTCTAATGACAAACAAATAAATTGATCATAATCAGATTTGATATAAAAACCTGGGTTTACTACTCGAGCATTTTCTCCAAATTGATCTGGAAATTCTAAAGGAAAGACTGCAAACACATAATCAAGAGGTTTCACCAGCAATACTAAGAGCATAACAAACCATTTGGCACAGAAAACTTTAAATAACTTCTGGTATAAACTTTTCATTGAATAAATAAAGAATTTTCAACAACATTTTAATTACATCAATAAACTGCTAAATTTATTTTTCAATCACAAAAATTATTTTTCTAGACAAAACATCCATGATTTAACAATTAGCTAATATTAAACCTGCACTTACACATTTATTTAACCCTATTTTATCTGAGGAAAAATACTGCCTATTTCGTCTGGGGGTGTCTCCAACTCCTGACTAAGATATCATTTCAGGCTGAAATTTTGCATAGCAATACTAATCTATAGTTGTTTTTTTTGGTATGTAACTAAAATGTAATTTGTACCCCCCTTTAGAAAGTTGGTTGAATTTTGCCAATGAAAATTTTAAACAGAAAGTGGAGTTTTTTTTACAAAAAGGGGGAAGTAGATTGATACTTAACCCTTTTCTCCATTGGCTTTTTAATTATGTTATCTTCACAAGGAAATTTTGATATGAGATCATTTTTGGCACACATAATGTGTACTTAATATATATTTTCCAAAAACACAAAAATTTGTTTGTCAACATATTTTTGATGATGCCAGCACTTTTAACTGCAAAAATACTGTTTTGAGAAAAATATATCCACTTTTCAATGAGCCATAACTCTGAAATGAAAAGCTTTAAACTGAGCCAATGACCCCTCAAATAAAGAGGTATTACAAAAATACTATGAATGGTATGTTTCAGGATAGCCAAAATTGCGAAAAATCATTTTTGACAAATGACGTAACGAAATGTGAAAAATTTAAAGCACTTTGAGTAAGACATTCTGGCAAATATAAGGGCGTTTTCTGAAATTAAAATATAGAAAATAGGCATAAACCATAGCTCGCAGAGGGGTATGATCCTCATTCTTTGCATTGCACCCTTTATTAAAACGATTGACCCCTCAATAAGATTTTAATATTTTAATATATACCATCCCTTAACTCCACCCCACTCTTCTAAAAGCTTAGTGATCAGATTAACTGTTGGGATTATTGACCTGGCTTGTCAAAGGTGGGTAACAATCAAGATAATCATTAGAGCTAAAAAGAGGAGTTAAAAACATTACTTTACAAATCGTATTTTTTCCTCTACAAAGCACTCTTTTCACTGCCAAAGGATATTATGTGAACTGCCAATTGCTGTAACTAGCGCGTACAAGAAAATTTCTTGCATAAATACAATCGCCTAATTGAACTTCACAATAAACTATTACTCAACCCTACATGTTACTTGCTTGCTTCAAATGAAATATTTTGTTATCAGGTTTGATATTAAATTTTGCATTTCTACTTTTGTGATTTGTTACTTCTGTATATAGGAGAAATACTTTCTGATACAACAAATATTATATGAGGTTTTTGCTTAGTTTTTACCTGAGTCAACTGCAACCAATGCCCCTCTTCTGCTTAGTAAGAATATTCAATTCATCAACTTACCACTACTGCTATTCATGACACTTTGTTGTCCCATTATAAATGCTTGTTGAATAAGTTGATTAACTTCACTGATTGGCAATGTGGCTGGTGGTTGTGAACCTTAATGGAAAAAAAATCAGTGACCTTCTTTGTGGTTGTATGCAACCGAACACTAGCATCATTTTGCAAGTGTCCCAAGTTTTGCACCTGTGAAATCTTTGTTTACACAACACATGTCATTTAACCCTTCATAACATTTTTTTGAATTTAGAGAAAACCAAAAATTTCATTTGTGATCAGATTATTGAAAAATTGCAAAATTCTGAAAGTTGAGAACTGAACTTCCTCTTTATCATCTTCTTTTGATTTTAACCATCCCACCATTCCCTGTTATCTGCAAATCAATGAATGAAAACAACTGAGATTCAGGTTATATTTCCTGAAAGCAAATAATCGCGAAATGTGTTTGCCGCAGATCTTTCACATTGCGAAAAAGAACATTTTACCCCCCCTTTTGTAGCGGCCTGTTACCCTAAATTTGGTACTCATTGTTACGTAACTTTTTTGGCAAGAAACAAGCTGTTTTGTGGTTTGAATATAAGGTATATTAACCCTAAACTTTGTGAATATTCTTAAAATTTTGCTCTGAGACGTTGCAACCATTTTAAGTTAAAGCAAGAAAAAGTGCTTCTGGCAAAGTTTAATTATCAATAAGTATCTAACTAATAATGATAACACCTTCAAACTCGGACTGAAGTTGGACAAGGCCAAATTGGTTAAAACAAAGTTTTCAAAATGGTAACCATATTGATGACAACATAGTTATGACGTCATCAATTTCAAAGCATTTGATAGTTTAGAAATTAAACTTTTGCTAAAACCAGAGAATCTGAAACCAGAACTCTACTTAGTAAATTTAGGGAAATTTTCAAAAATGTCTTTCATAAAAAATATAAAATTCAAATTTTAGCTACGGAATTTAGAATTTTTTTCTAAGAATTTGCTATTTCCTTTGATATTTTATGCTAAATATTTGTTGCTGGGTGAGTCCAATGGTGCGACCAAGGGGAAGTACTTCTAGTGATTCATAACCTGGTTGTCTACCTACCTCTTGTTGTTTTGATAGACACTGGGGAATGGCAGACTCAAAAATTTAAAAAGCAGAAAATGGGAAATTTTTGTACACAGCTTAGGCAGCTTCTATTTTATCTACTGGTTTACGGATCTGCCGTAAAATTGTGAAATAAAAAAATAAAAAAATTATATTTGTGAAATTTTTTTTCTTTCATTTTTTCCTCCAAAAAAAGCCTGCTAAACAATTTTAAATACAACAAACCCGTGTATTTCTTTTTTTTTCTTTTTTGAAGTTATCTAAAAAAAGCCAGATGTTGCGTTTGATGCGAATAAGTTTGCAGTCCGAAACGCAAAAAAATGCGGAAATAGAACACTGCATTTATCGTTTCCGCCAGTCTTGTGTTTTGTATAATAAAGAATGAAAAGATTCTGAAAAAATGTAAAAAAAAATTTTTTCACCCTCGACATATGAGATCTCTTGATTATTTTGCTGAAACAATTTTTTATTTTTTTAATTTTGTCCCTCGACATCAGATTTTAGGTCAAAAGTCCGTAAACCAAAAAATAAAGTTTAAGCTGCCTAATAATCACATTCTTTGATTTTGAAATTTCCAAATTCTCTTAAAGGCACTGCCCTCTACTCCATACTTACAAGCCAAATTCCCGCTAAAGATTCAAAAATAGAATGTTTATAGCATCTTGCTGTTCTTTTTTAGGCAGATTGCTGAAATATGTTTTGTCCCCTGTCAACCGAACAACCCTACAAAATTCCTCTATTGTTGGGTCAGAAGGGTACTTTTCAACTTTACACTTCAAACATCCACCACTGCTATTTTTGATTTTATGCATTTAAAAATTTCAAACACACACGCTCTTGCTTTATGAGCAGAACGCAATCTGAAAGCGCGAAAGATTGATTGGTGTATTTATAGTCATTATAAAATTTCCCGGTCTAGAAGGCTTTTGTTTCAATCAATTTATTGTCAACATTACAAGCTTGAGGTCAAAAAATTGGTTTGTTTTGCTCATTTGTGTTACAGTTAAGAATTGACAAAATTCAAAGGGATATGTTGATTACGTGACCAAAAAGTGAGCAAAACAAAAAAAATTTGACGATGAAGCTGAAACAATAGGCTTCTCAACCAAGATTTTTCATAATGACTATGGTGTATTGCTATTGCCAATACATTTGATTAAATCATCAGAATGCTCTGACCTGTTCTGGTTGATACGAAACTGCCTAAGGCGGTTTTAATGTTCACTCGTTTTTGGGACGGGTTAGGGGTTGGTCTCCATTTAAAAAAAATATAAAAAGTTCATTCTGCTTATTTTCTTGGCTAGCTGAGTTGGTCAGGTCGGAGCATTCTGATGATTTAGTCAGATGTTTGCCAATAGCAATACAATATAATAGTATAATAGTATTGGCTTGACCAGAGCTTAGTTAAAAGATAATTTATTTTTGCTGACCGACTGACCCACTTTCTCAAACAAATTAAAAATAAAATGACGGGAACTGAACATATTTTTGCAACCTGCCTCAGAAAGATTCTGTAATTGTTTTGTCATTTGTTAAATCAACATATCTACGTAAAGCTTTTAACAACTCAACTGTGAAAATTAGCTAGCTACCTTGATGATGTCTATGACTATGGTCATCACGATCTCTTCCATATCTGCCACCGCCGCCACCACCACCACCACCACCACCACCACCACCACCACTACTACCTCCTCGATACTCATCTTCATCATGTTTAATATTTGACCTTGTTTGTGCTCTCTTGACTTCACAAATCTTTTTACATATATCATGTGTCCTCCTCTGAATGCACTTATCAGCAGAATCTTCGTCATCAAATGTGACAAATGCAAATCCTCTCAGGCGATTAGTCTCTCTGTCCCTTAAAAGTTCAACCTCTGTTACCTTTCCAAATCTTTCAAAATATGTCCTTAAATCCTCGTCTTGAATTGTGCTAGGCAACCCACCGACGAATATTTTTCTATGAAGACCACCTGTTCTTGATGAGCCTGCTGTGCCTCCAGGTACTTTTGGGAGGGCACGTTTTACCTCAATGTGGTGATCATGCAATGTGAAAGCTTTTCCATCTTTCTTCAAGCCAATAATTTCGTCAACAGAAGAGGAATTGTCAAACAAAATAAAACCAAAGCCTCTAGATTGTCTTTCACTGTCTCTCATAATGGTACAATCGATGATTCCGCCATACTGGCTGAAGAAATTTCTTAAGTGTTCTTCCTCTGTATCCGCTCTATTTAAACCACCAGCAAATAACTTTCTCTCTTGCTCCTCTGATTCAGCTGAACTGTATGACATTATTGCAAAACACGTAGAAAAACGACTCAAAAAGGTTGTTCTAATATTGTCACAGGGCACACCACCGTTAGACAGCCGTTCACCATGAGGCAAAGAATCCTCGCGTTGTTCGAGGAGTCTTTCTTACTTTCACCAGCAAATTATTAAGGAGATATTAGTAATACACCTTTGTTCGAAGGACAAAGCTGTTCGCAACACTATTGAGATAGTAGCGCACATTATGGAGAATACTTTATTTTGAAGAAGTCGTGAAAAGTACCCAGAATGCAATGGTTATTAAAGCGACGCAAAAAAATAAGTAAACACATTTAATTTTTACCAGTTTTCAGTTTTGTTGGAATGTCTGGTTTGTATGTGCCTGATTGTAAGGAAAATGAACAATGAAATAATTAGAGTTTTTGTATGTTGATTACTAGGTTCCATTGATTAAAGTTTTAATTTCAATATGCATACTCTTGAAATTTAAATGTGTAAATCTAAAAGCGATTTTTAAAGTGAAGTAATTAGAGCCTCGTTCTTTGATTCGTTTCCATTTACAGGGATTACAGGCAACAGGGACACAGGGACATTAAACTTATAACCAACCCTACAGAAACTTCCAACAAGTTTAATGAATTTTTTACATCTATAGCAGGCACAATCAGGGAAAGAACCCCTCCAACTTCCAAGAGGTACTCTACTACACTAGTTATCTAAAAAACCGTAATCCCCACTCCATCTTTCTATATCCTGTTTCCCCAAACGAAGTCATTAAGATCATTTGCAATCTCTCAGTGGGCAAGTCCTCCGGACCTAACAGCCTGCCTGTTAGAATTCTTCAACTTCTCGAAAATGATATTTCCAACCCAATATAATTTTTTGATTAACCTCATTTGAAGCTGGTACATTTCCACAAACGCTTTAAACCAGTAAAGTTGTGCATATGTTTTTAAAAAGGGGTCTTGAGGTCTCCAATTACCAACCAATCTCTTTCTTATCAAACTTTGAGAAAATCTATGACAGTATGAGAAAGTTATGTATAACAGACTCATAGACTTCCTCAATCAGTCAATCGTCACAATGTCCTATCTGATAGGCAATTCTACCACTCATGCTGTTCTCAATATTTTTGAGCGCATTCGTCAATGTCTTGATAATGGTGGGCTTGCTTGAGTATTTGTTGATTTGCAAAAAGTTTTTGATACTGTTGACCATGAAATCCTGCTTTCTTAGCTAAATCATTATGGTATTCGTGGCATTGCAAATCACTGGTTCAGGTCCTACTTAACTGGTCGCTTGCAGTATGTTTCAACTTCTAATCTTAAAGCTATCCTTCACGGTGTACCCCAAAGTTCTGTTCTTGATCTGCTGTTATTCTTGTTGTACAATAAGGATCTGCACATACATACATACATATATACATACATATATACATACCTTGGAATCCTTGTGCAGGAGGATTAATGCTGACCTTAAACACCTAACCTGTTGGCTATAAAATGCCAACAGAATCTCACTAAATGCTAGTAAAATTGAATTTATGAGTTTATAATTTATCTCACTTATACCTACAATTATCATATATTTTTAAACTATTTCAAAACATATTTACTTGTCCTTTTATATTACAATATCTAGCCCTAGGGTGGCTTTCTCCTTGTCGTTTTTTTGTCTGTATGTTCATTAATTATGGTAAATACATTTTTACTTACTTACCGTCCGGGCAGTTATAAAATTACTTTGGAGTTTAGGGGGGTGCTTATTGGAGATGGTTGCTTATAAAAAAATCTAGAAAATGGATGTCAACTGTCAAGGCGATTACGTTATGCTATTCTTAGTACATTTAAAAAATTTGCTTTAATGAAAAAAAAACATATAAATCTTCGATTTGTTTGTCAAAGTATTAAACAAAAGATTGCTAGATATTAAATGTATTTACAAAAACGTATCCTGCCGTCATAATAATAAATAACAGATGAATAGAAAAACGAAACATGGAGACATATTTGTCAAGTAAACTAATCGTTTTCAAAGTAAAAACAAAAAATTACTCAATGTCTTATTAATATCCGTGTAAATATTATTCTTTTTTAATAAGCGTCCCAGCTGTTTTTAAAGAGGGGCGCTTATATAAATATGTTCAGCTTGAGGGGAGCGCTATTAGAGAGGAGGGGCGCTTATTGGAGAGGGGAGTTAATTAGAGAGAATACGGTACTATATATGGCTCATGAGTATGTTTTAATAATGGGAAATAACTGTTTTGAACGACTGTACAGAGAAAGAAAGCCCATTTACATTACAAATTGCCACAGGGCTTTATTTCATCCGTACATTCGCTCAAAACAGTTATTGTACCTGGTCTAGGATAATACATATAAAATTTCTACAAAATAGACAGCTACAGTGTTTTTCAGATGATGTAAAATAAGTATTTTTGATAACATTGCAACGAGGCTCAAAATTGTTTTTGACGTTCGAAACTTTATCGAATTGGAAGATTAAAAACAATAACATTCAACTTTTTTTGAATAAACAAAATCAAACAAACTTAAAGAGAGAGTTGAGGTATATTTATAATGTTCGGTGAGTTTGAGTTTTGTTTACATTAAAAGCTACCATTTTGAATATACCTTTACCCTATTGTAATGTCTGCTGTTAAACAAATGAAATTTAAATAATTTCCGTAAGGCTGGACTTAAATGATTGTTTGTTTGCCGTTATCCGACAGGCCAGTTTCTTTACATCCTACGAAATTCTGAATGTCAAAAGAAAACAACTTCGAGTGTTTAGCTGTTTAGCTGCATCTGGTCTCATTTATTTATTTGTTTTTATATTAACTACAAACTCAGGTGCAATCTCAGAAGCCATAAACTACTGAAATATACAATTATATAGTGCCGGTGGCAACACTGGTCAGCTCTTACTACTACTACTACTACTAATTTATTTGATAAAATAGGTTAATATACAATAAAAGTATATAAAAGGCAGCATAGAGCTGATGTGGACCTACAACTAAAAATATATAATAAA
>JAUBWS010052256.1:4522-17717 GCA_032270445.1 Darlingtonia californica
TATGTATAAATTCCCCAAAGAAAATTTAAGTTAATGAAACTCAACCAGGAGAACAGACTGCGCGCTACGACTGAAATGGATGCTTTATTTCATTGCTTTTAAACCAAAGAAAATCATGACGAATCCAATATAATTAGTCCTTATTTGTTTCCGTTCTGTCCGACTTGAGTAGTATTTTCCACTGTATAAGGCGTACGCATCGCTTAAGATTGGTATTAACTCGTCATGAAGGAAGACCGACTTGCTCGCTATTTTGACATATCAATATTCGCCTTTTTTAGGAATTGAAAGTTCTTAATGACTCTTGGAAGATGGATGAGCAAGGTAGGAAGACCATTGCTATCGGTATACTAAAACTGTTAATGTTCAAGTGTTTATTTGCATATCAACGTATATTTGGTTTTGTGGTCAAAGATGTGATGCAACAATAACTTAGATTACATTGGATTTGAATTTTTTGTTAACAACCAGCTATTTTTACTTGTTTTTGTTTATGTTGCTCAAGATGAAGAGAAAATAATCATTTTATACACAATTACCTCATCATAAATGACATTGCACATGTGAGTTCCAATCTTTTTGACCAAAACTGAAAGATGAATCCAGCGAGCGGCTTTCCTTCCCCAACCATTACCTTAGAGTTTTGTGATTTTAAATTTAAGTACTGGCTCGTTCACAAAATTTTCGTAACATTTTGGTAAATTTTTTGATCTTGACATTTACGATCTTCCATTCATGATTGCTTAAAAGATTTGATAATCAAAGAATCAATCTTTCATAAATTGTTTAGTTTACTCAAAAGAAATAACGATTTGCAAAATAACCTCTAAAATGTTTTACCAAATTTTTTAAATTCCATTGCTTTTTTGACTGAGATAGCGCTGTCTTTGAGTTCAGCCGCGTATTGCCCACCCGCACACCAAAATGTCAGATCTTCTGACTATACAAAACGATCACGTGATTAAGCTCTCAACCAATCACACAAACTAACTGTTCAGGCACTTTTTTCAAAGAATTTTGGTCCTTTCTTTTTAAAGTAAAGGAATCTGTTTCGTGTATCTAAAAGAATGTTAAAAATGACGTTGTCAACACTGTCACCTGTCAAGGATTAATGTATGCCGGTATTTGAAAGAATTTCAACCAACGGAAATTGTCGATCTAATGTCCAGACAAATACTCATTACATATGTCATGTTTAGTGGTTTTCATTGTGCGGCGTTTGCATTTTTGTCATTTGTAAGGGATAGTATAAAAGGATGCCTATGTCAGATATATCAAAGGAGAACAGTCTAAGTGACTGCCGGGGGAAATGGAGGAGCCAAGAGGGGCTGCTGCTCCAAAATATTTACTTCCATTCATCTAAAATAGACATGAGTTGTCAATAGATCAATTACAGTATACTCTCGATAAGTGGGACCCTGGATAAGTGGGACTTGATACAAATCACTATAGTCGCATTCGCTAAGTGGGAATTCTAGTTTCGGTCCCCTCAGAGCGTAACTCATACAAAACACTTTGGATAACTTGGACTTTCGCTAAGTGGGACATTTTTTATTTCTTCCCTGTTTATTTTTGCTTTGCCCCCTTAAGTGTCCCACTTATCGAGAGTATACTGTACCATCTTTTGACCACTTAAGTGCAGATGACATACATACAAATCAAAAAAATTTGTACCCCAATAAAAAACTAATTTATGTAGTTGAGCACTCACCGGTCAAGAAATAAACGCCAAACATTCCCAAAATATTGAAAATTTCTGGAACAGAAGTGGTTGGCAATACATTTCTAACAGTCTCTAGGTTTTAAAATCTTAAAATCTTTCTCGTGTTAGACATATTCATAATTTCCTTTGTTGTGGCCCCTCAGTAAAAATTCTTCCCCGAACCCTCCTATCACCCACGCTGACATAGCACCCTCATCCATTTTTGTCATGGGAAAACTCTATGTTTGTCTTAATTGAGAAGAGAATCTTTCTTTATGGTATTCAAAATGCCTTGATACAATTCACCAACATTCCATCACTTATTAGACTATTTATCAAGCATTTTCAATTCATAGCATTCAATGAAGATCCTAACATCTTCAAGATGACGTTGATAATTTGATTTTGCCAAGGATAGCCTCTTCATTCCTTTATAGAAAATTTTGAGACTCCTACCTATTCCTACAAACTCCAGAATTAAAAATGACTTGGAGTTTTATTACTGAAAGCCTTGCAAGGGGAGTCATACTTGGAGCTCTGTTTTACGCTTTCAGCGCCTTAACCATAAACTTGTTAACGATTTGTGGTTTTTACAAAAACTTTTCAACTACTGTATATGATTTCCTCTTTCGCCTCTACCTCATTTCGAAATTTTGAGGAATTATGGGCCACCTTCAACTACAAACTAAAACAGTAAAATTACATCTTCCCACAAGCAAAATATGGCTGTAATCATGTTAAGTGCAGCATTTGTAAGCTTTTCAAGAGCTGATGTTTTGAAAAAAAATTACGGCCCTGGAAGCATTATCAAATCTGGATGTTCAGGGAACTGAAAAAAGTTTTTCTGTTCTTGGACGGGCTTATTCAAAACTTTATGATAATATAATCCTTCAATGCCACCATTTTTTCAAACCCCGGAACAGATCTCCTAACACTTTTGATATATGAGCTGGTCTATGATAACCTCATAGGCTCAGAAAGTCCTTGGGTAGGGGTCCAAAGCTGACAAAACTGTTGCATTTTGCAGATGCCTTGGGCAATACGTCTTAGTAAATCAATCGGAGAGTTCTATGACATAGGGTTGGAAAAAGTTATTTACCGAATTTAGATAACCCCTGGTAAACAGATTCGCAAGTTCCTTAGTTTGGGATCCTGAATCGAAAAAAAAGTTACTGCTAATGTCAAGTACATTTGACTTGTAAAAAAGTGCATTGTTTTTAAACAATTGTTTTAGAAACTTGATATCCCAGCTGTTGTATTAGTATAAAACCTGCTATAGGTTGAAGTTAAACGAGGAAAATTTGAAAACCGATCTATCAATCGTTCGATGAAGTGGCGTGCGTGCTTGTTCAATTTTACTTATTTATTTATTTTATTGAAAATAAATTCACCTCAGATTACATGATGCTAAAGAAGGCATTGTCCTTTATGACAATAGTCCCCAATCTTCAAAAATAAACACAAAAGACAATAGATGACGTTGATTGTTTCAGAGTCAGCACTTTAGCTTATTTTTTTCGGACCTCATTGAAAAGGGATCTTTAAAGTGCGCGTTTATTGTTTTTATGAAGAGAAATGAATGAAGGGCAACGCAAGAGAGAAGTACCTTCTCTTCCAAGTGATATGTATGGTGTGTGTTAGTGTTCGTAATGGATTCATAAAACAAGACTTTTGAATTTCAACGAGCATTATTTTTTATGTTCTGTATTTCCCTACCCTCGACATTATGAATTAAATGGCTACAGCGTAGATCATTTTGTCTGTTCTTTTTATGATGTTCTTATATTCTACTACGAGTGGCGCTGTACAGATTCATTCGGTGGATATATTTGCATGCAGTAGAAGGTAAAGTCTACCAAAAGTATATGTATGTATGTATGTATGGTTGCAGCTTGATAGAGAATGATCAAGGATAAGATCAATACCTTATCAGATGAAGCAACGGTGGATGATAAAACTGAACTTTTCTTGTCCTAGAAACAATTTAGTCCGTTTGGTTTTTGGTTTTGTCCAATAAACTGATTATCAAGTCAGGGGAGGGGGGGGGGGGGCACAACTATTACATATAGGGGCTCCGGTTAGGCTTCTTATCTATGAGTTCTTGAATGATTCGTACTCTGAACCTTTTTAGGTAATTTTCCATTTGCAAAAAATTTAAGCGCGTGCACATTAAGTTATTCAAAGCTGTGACCTTATATTCAGATGCCTTCTCGCTGCACTGCACGCTTTACTGTAAACATAATGGCGAGAAAACTGGTTACGTGAGCGCACGGAATTTTAGATATTTTTGGTTCTCTATCCTTTATTGAGCACTTAAGAGTGCCTGGTTACGACTTCCCCTAACTGCAGGCGTAAAATTCGTATTCTTTCTGGTAGATTCTGTAGATATGTAGAGGAGTGTTTTTGTTTTGAACGACACGCAGTCTTGTGTGCTGTTTAACTAGAAAAAACTCCTCCACATGGGTTTTTCACGATTTTGCCCACTGGGTAAGTAGGGACAGTAAGAAAGAAATTTGAATACGAGTTTCTGATTGGAACAAAGAACGTGTTTTCGTGTAAGAAAGGTCCCAAAACTTTTATACTATAAGCTAGCTTACAAATGTGAAAAAATTATTTAATGGAGCAACAATCAAACAAACTCCAAAATATTTCTTCTTTTTGTATATTGTTAATATAATGAAATTTTTCGGACCATCTATTACACGAAAACATTTACACTTTACACGTGCGCTTACACAGAAATTTGGCAAAATAGTGGTATTGTGTGATTCTTTTCATTTTTGACATATTTGGCGCGTGACGAAAAATGTGTTTGTTGTAAAAAAGGGTCGGATTTTGGCGTTATAAAAGGGTTTTTGACATCATACATTGACGATGAACTTCATTACTTTCTTCTTTTCTGAAAAGTGATTTCCTGCTACTGTGCAAGCATTGTTTACTGAAAAAGTATTTAAAAAGATATTAGTCACATATTTTTGGAGCCGAGGCTGAGTGGTTAAGGCTCTGGTCGCCTCACAGGGATTCCAAGTTCGATCTCTTGCAAGGCTTTCCGCAGTGAATTTTATCAATCAATATTAATTATTTTTGGTAAGTTTCCAGGGAGGCAGGACCCTCGATGATATAAGAGTCTATCCAGGGTAAATAATCGCGTCATATCATATCTTATTATTACATCAAAAATTTAGTTATTTTTCCTAACTCTTGTTTACCAATAAAGCGATGGCCATATCAATAAGAGAGAGGTCCTATTTCGCATTATTCGAGTTGTTACAAGTGTTTGATTAAGCAGCAAAATATTGTTTCGATTTGTCGTTCTTCCAAACACTTACAACAAGCGTTTCTATAGAAAACACGAATAATGCGAAATAGGACCTTTCTCATAGTCATATAGACCCTTTCTTTGTAGTTAGCCATATTGTTGGGGGGGGGGGGGGTAATTAGCCAAATTCCCAGCTGTTTAAACGACACTATTTTCGTAGATACGTTTTACAACAGCTCGAATAAATTTATGTTATTAGATAGAATTTTCAATGAGTTTTTCACTGGGTAATTATCTTTAAGAGCGAGTTTGTTAGTAGATCACATCATATGACACTCGCCAATATTCAATGACTATATCAGGATTTAATTCCCAAATGTACACGGATGCAATAAAAATACGTTGTATGTGACAATTATAGCTGCGAGTTGTTGTGTATTGTGTCCCTACAAATGTTCATGTACACAAAGCATGAATTTGGCTAACCAATGTAAGGAGAATAAGGATGTAATAAACCTATCTGTTGAGTTCGCGCGTCAACAACGTTTTTGTTTGAGATGAGACGTTCAACCTTGAGTGTCCTTCTGTGGATGATGTTTTTACTTTTGAGATTATTGAAAGGTTAAAAGTTTAAGTCTATCGGCGCGTGCAATATCATATCGAATTAATCTCCAAGTGTAAATGATGCTTCAGATAACGCTCATGTTTCACAGCAAAAGATTTTAACAGTTAATCAATGAGTATAAGTGTTTGTATTGTATTTCGTCTCTCTATTGCAAAACGCGAAAACAACACTTTAAAAACTTGATTGATGCCTATTTTTCATCATTAACGCGTAGGATGCAAAGTAACGCCCTTTTCTACGATTTGGTCACAGTCGTGTAGGCTCTTAAAACACGAAAACATTCAAAATAACTACACACGCAGAGGAATAACTTGTGTTGAGCCATGTTAAATATTTTCGAAGGCTACTTGCATATTGCCTAAATTAAAATTAGCTCAATTTGAACAAATTTTCATCAGCCGTCACCAGGACATTTTTCTCTCCCGCCATCAACATATCAAAAAGGGTGAAAGAGGCCCTGGGAACGAGGTTGTGTGCGACAGACTTCCCACCCTTTTTTAAACTGAAAGGGGGAAAAATCGAAGAAAAAGAACAAATTGAAAGTGGCTAAAATTTCCCCCGATTTTATTTTCTCCGACTGGTACTTTTCCCCGATTCTTTTATAGCAGACTTAGAAATGTCGAACTTTAAAAAAAATTCATTTCGGTTGATTTTACAACACTTATGACATTGAAACTACTACAATCTAGATGAAAAACATCCTCAAGCGCATTCCGGCTGTGCAAAGTTCACCGTAACGATTTCTCGCCCATTTTGCCCCTTTAAACAAACTCAACTCTTATTAACTTGGCTTAAAAGAAAGCCCATAGACATTGGGAAGTACTGGGCCAAGTTTTAAATTTGTGACAGTCCAAAGGGGGACGGGACGGGAAAAGGGGGCTTGGTCATTTTTATCGCGATCATACTCCACCCACTGGCAAAATCACTAAAAAACGTCTGTGGAGGAGTACATTTCTATTTAAGCGACACGCAATGACCTCCTCCGCAGACGTTTTTATGATTTTGAGAGGTAAACAAGTAAACTATGGTTAGCTTTATGTCCCCTTTTCTTATAGACAGTCACATTTAAGCCTACGTTGAGAAAGTAACAATAAAAACTGGTCTGTGACGTCACTTTTGATGAAGTCATAAATATCAAAATCCTAATACAGTAGACTCTCGATAAGTGGGACTTCATAAAAATCGCTAGTACAACATTCGCTAAGTGGGACTGCTAGCTCTGGTCCCTTTAGAGAAAATTTAGTACAAAACACTTCGGATAACTAGGACATTCGCTAAGTGGGACATTTTTTATTTCTTCCCTGTATATTTTTGCTTGGTCCCTTCAGAGTCCCACTTATCGAGAGTATACTGTAACTACTTTCACGTTCTTTTTATAAGAACTAATCAAATAAGAACGTAAGGCTTCAAATGGCAAAAAATATTTAGAGCCTGTTAAGACCAGTTAAAAGGCTTCAAAAGGTTATTTATTTATGAAATTTTTTAAATCTAATGTTTTAGGCCTGTTTTTTGCTATAATTAAGATAAATTAAGAATTTTCGAAGACTTTTACTCGAAATTGGATGTTCTTATAAAAAAACGTGTAACAATTTGCATTATAATCACATTTTATTTGGAATAATTTTCAAAAGTGACAAATATTTTTCCCCGCATAATTTTAACCTGGCAAAATTTTCACCCGCATTTTTTCCCGGACAAGGTAACCTGTATTTAGGCATACTTTTGAGTTAGACTTAGTTAGAAAACAATTCTCCTCTCTTATTTGTATAGCAATTTTCATCAATATGTTGAAGGACTTGTAAATCCCATAATTAAAGTGGTTGTATGTTAATTGTAGAGAGGTCAAAGTTTCCTCAGTTAAGTCTTACAGAATTTATTTTTTCTTGCATTCAAAAGATATCAATGTTTCAAGTAGTTTGTTTCAAGATCGGAGATTTGCTTCCGTGAAAGTCAATAGTTTTGTAGTACTGCATTTTTGTATCACACACAGAGTATGAGAGGCTTTTTTGTTACAAATTTTCACTAACAGAAGATAATGCATTTTGCGTAAAAAAGTTGGCTTCAGTTTTTTCGCGGGTATTAATTGTCGTGAATGGCATCTTCAAGATTGTTTCACGGTACTTGATTTCGCAATTTGGCCTAAATTAGCGAAATGGTGACAATTTGTATCGCGAAGTATCATTACGGTAGCGAAAATGTTTTTCATTGCTTGTTAACGATTTAGAATTTCGCGGGCAACTTTGGTTCACGGGGATTCATTTGCGGATAGGCCTAGACTAGTTAAATAGTCTATTATTTTTATTAAGTCACTAGATGAAGCGGCGTAAGTTAAAAAGGCGCAGCAATGGAGTTTCCGTACGGCACTCGGAGTTGTGTAATATATAGTTTTCCTTTCTTGCAATTCCCATACGGCACCTATATCCGATTTATCCGTTTCGGATTATATTTCCCGTTTTCTCGGCTCTTTCGAGACTGGCAAGGTTTCGCAATACTCACATCACAAACACATGTAATTATGTCTGGCTTCTTTTTGATTATTCAAATGTTTTCAGTAGCAATAAACAAACATCAATTGTTTAGCCAATCAAATCACAGTAATGTTCTCCACCGTCTGGCCCATTACATGTTCTTTTATAAGCATATCGTTAATAAGCATATACTATATTGCATGAAAATTTCGCGGTTTTTTTAGTCAAAATTGCATTTCGCGGCATTTCAATTTCGCGGTTCGAGCAAAAATGTGAATTTTGCGGCATTTTAATTTCGCGGTTCTAACAAAAAATGACGTAAAACGTAAAAAGGTAATAAAAGAAATTTTTTAGGGGAAACTTTCAATTATATTTCTTTTCAAACCAATATTCTGTGATGTTGGCATTTTTATTTCCAAAAGTCGGATTTTTGGTGCATTCTAATTTCGCGGTGAAACAAAAAAAAATTCCGCGGCATTTTAATTTTGCGGTTGGCGTTAAAATCCATTTTTCGCGGCATTTTAATTTCGCGGTTTTTCAGTCCCGACCGCGAAACTGCGAAATTTTCATGCCGCGAAATTTTCATGCAATAAAGTACAGGCTCAGATTCAGTCAAAAAATAGGCATATGGTAAGCATATTTTTGAGCTTAATCTAAATGCATGATAGCGTTTGCAATATATAAGACGTGCAACTCAAAGACTAGCTTTGATGTTGCCATCTTTTGTTTTCTCTTGTTTTTTCTAGACTTTCTATGATACGGTATAAAAAAAGAAAAAAAAAAGAAAAAATGTAAATTTTTGTCTTGTGTCTAGTCTCTGTATACCCTTTAGAATGGCTAAACTACAAATGCAACTAATTTTTGGAGGACATTGAAATAAGCATATCACAAGCATAATTTGAGCTTCCTTACAATTTTCGTTAAGCATACCCGAGCCTGATTTCAAAAATCTATTTGCTTATAAAAAAAATGTATTGAAACTTAATCTCTAGCATGGATCATAAAAAAACATGTAAACATAACAGACTCTACTTACGAAATTTTACAGTATCAGAGTCTGGTACAGGCTAGGATAGGCCTGTCTTGGATTTTTTTATCGAGTGTCAAATTAATAGAAAAATACTAAAATTATCCATATACTGAAGTTTATTCTTTAGGTGCGATGGTAGAATTATCGTCCATGGGACTACTTCAATAATTGCATTTAGAAATAAGCACATTTTAGGCTGAACTCAAAATTCCATATGCTTTTAATAAAAACGTGTACCATTTTACAGCTACTCCGGTTTAACCGTCCACTCGACTCCACCTCTGCAAACTTGCTTGCAAAAATTGAAATTTGTCACTTATTTTTGGTTGGTTCGCAGAAACATTTACCGATAGATAAGCTTTTTTCATCAGGAACAACACGAACTGCGTATTAAAATCGCCGATAAAAAAATCAATTTATTCTGTTCCGCCGGGTGTGGTTTATATATGCTGAACCGAATGTAAAAGGAAAGTTTTCTTTTTTTGTTTGTTGATAAGAAAAACATTGTGGCATACTTTTGTGTACTAAATTAAACAACTTGACAACCAATATGTTATTTTCAGTGACGCTTAAGGCACTTGGGAAAGCATGCAATTTTTGAACGCCATTATTTCACATTTAGAAGGAAAGACGTATATAAGACGATCGCTAAAAAGAATAGCTACATTAACATGGATGTCTACAGCATATATGTAATCGTCTACATTGATCATTATTTTCCTCTTTTTTCTAGGAAATATAAATAAAAAATGAAGACTCGGATAAAAATATTTTTTACATTTCTGTATCTAATGCAGGTAAGTCATTTTTACTCTTGAAATGTTCAATTATTCAGATTAATGATATTTACTGAGTAATAACTTATTACAAATTTTTCTTACCTTATCGAGACAAATTTTCGTAGGCGTTAATTTCGCGAATCGGAAAAAGTAAATTCTACAGGCGTTAATTTTGAGTGAATATTGTAGTACTAAAACGATTGTTTTTGATATGGCTGGCAGAAATTTTAGAAAGGGCGCTGGAAACAGAAAAGTGCAATAAAAGCTCCATCATCGGTTCCATTAAGATAATATAAAATCAATCTAGTTAATGCAGTCTAATGCAGTCTAATGCAAAACTATCAATACTATGGTAATACAAAGCTATAAAAAATATATATAACCGAACGTAACAAAATATCATATAAATAAATAAAAAGGCAAATGTATCTATAATTATCCCTAAAATTTCTATTTCAATAAATACTTCTCAACTCCGGTTCTCAGTTGCGATATTGCGGTTCTCCTGTCAGCACTCTTTACAACTGCAGTTCCTGAAACAATCATGTTTGCACCCGCTTTTCCAACTACTTCGATATTTGCTGGGCCAACACCACCATCAACTTCAATATCAATATGTGGAAATTTCTCACGTAGAACTTCAATCTTTGGCATCATATCTGTCATAAACTTTTGACCACCAAAACCAGGCTCTACCGTCATAATGAGAACCATATCAACATCGGAAATGTACTCCAAAACAGTTGAAACATCTGTTTTTGGTTTTAACCCAATACCAACTTTCATGCCAGTTTCTTTGATTTTACGAATAACAACAGCCGGTTCACTTGTTGCTTCCAAATGAAAGGTATATTGATTAGCACCAGCATCTGCCATATCCTTAATCCAATCTAATGGATTTGCCACCATCATATGCATGTCCAAAAACGCTTTATTGATTTTGCTCCTAAGACACTTCACAACAGGAGCACCAAAAGTCAGATTAGGGACAAAGTGACCATCCATTACATCAAGATGCAAGTAATCTGCACCAGATTCTAATAGATTCTCACATTCATTTGTTAAATTTGAAAGGTCTGCATTCAATATAGATGGACCAATCTTGCAAACAGGAGGGTGGCTGGCTGCACAACTCATTTCGGTGATTAATTAGTAAATAGTGATCTGAAAAATAGATAAACAAGAAGGCATTGAAAAAGAGCTTATTGCAGCTCTTCTATTCGCCACCCTGTACCCTATTAGCACCCTTCCCTCTGTTATAAATGTTGTTGAGGAAACAAGATTTCACTCATATTAACCTGAAAGTCTTCAGTAAACATGTACTGTTTGACCAAAACTTATGCATTGTCAATGTGAGTCGATCTTGAAAATTTCAGCTCTGCCATCCGTAGGGTTGGTATTTTACAGAGCAATAAGCTTAGATTGCAAATAATTTCATGTCTTTTAGTTGTTTTGACGTGAATCCTGAGGATAGGAAGATATCATAAAACCTGATGAAACAAAACATGAAAATATTATGTTAACAGTGTGTATTCCTGGTATTCCAAGTTTAGAGGCAATATATAATGATCTGCTGACAAAGCATTATTATAGAATAATGTCATATAATTATATATTAAACGAAATTTTAAAAGAACTTTTACAATACAAGAGAATTTTATTGGCCATTTAGGGGTCACTCACAAATCAATTTTAGGTTCGCTAAGCATCATTTGATGTTCAGAAAAACACCCAGCCACCTACATTGGACTTGACATCATTCTATCAAGATCACAAAAAATTGACATATTATATACGGTCTATTCAAAATACCATTGATTTTTCATTGTGTTCCATCGCTTCCTCACATCATAGAGTCACACTTCGACCACATGCATTTTTTATAAAAATAAGTACGAAAATTCTATAGAGTAAACCAAAAATACAGTTTCAGTGTTAAGTCTCGCAGTACAGGATTTTCTGAAAAAAATTTCATCATCTTTGATTGATAGCAGTATCGTTCTAGACCTTCTTGATTTGATAGCAGGGCAAAGTCATACAGGTATAGAGCAAAAATATTACTTCAGTCTCGTTTTCATTCACATTCTCATGTGTTCGGTTAGCTGGGAGCCCGTCTTCTACATCCCACAGATGCTTGTGGGTAAGAGGAAACCAAGCCTGTTTTCAAGATAGTAATACTGATACATACTGATTCAGTCTGATTGAAGTTGCTGTTCCGTGTTTAAGAATATTTGGTTGGTTTCATTTAACACATTTTGAAGGAAAGTTCTTCTGTTTTTGTAACTGCTATCTTTATATTTTTTTCTTCTGGTTTCTTCTGACTATTTTTAGCATCACAAGAGTTGACCCACCCAGCCAATAATGTCAAATGACACTAAGCAAACCTAAAATCAATTTGTGACTGACCCCCCTTACAAGTCTATTTCAGATTTAAACCTTTCTTTTAAACTTTGAAAATGGTCATTTCTTATGAATATTATATATATACACTTCTTTTACAATTTTTTTTCTTCTTGTAAAATGTTAGGTAAAAGTAAAGTAAATTTACTTTTACTTGCTGAACATATAATTTGAATATATATAATTCATAAAGAAAAGTTACGAATATGGCAAAATGAAAGAATCGTGATAAAAATGTATATATATATAATTAAAAGTGAGACAAACACAACAAGAGTTCCCATGAAAGCATCTGTTGTGACAATTGTCTATGTATTATATTTGGCTTATTTTACAAAAAACAGCTTAAGGAAGAATATGGTTATATACATATTTAAGCTTTATTTTATGGCAAAATTTTGACTTTTTTAACCTTCTGAATCCCAAGAATAAACAAACTCTCCGTGTTATTATTTCAAATTTGATAAAGGCACTGGATATTGTTAATGTTAGTTTTTTCGTACAAAGATTTTTTATAAAATCCTATCTCTCAACACACAAAATGGTGTTGTGGAATGTTTGTATAAAATTCAAATTTTTAGAGACTTAGTTACATTATATACATACTTATGTTCCAAACTTTTTGAATGCCACTAAAGGTAGGTGGATTGAAGTAAGCTTTGTAAAGACCCATCATGATTCAGTTACATATAGCAAACATTATAACACTAAAAGATTTCAAAAAATATAAGAGCAACCAGAGGATATAATAGGGCCGTCATCGGAAATATCTTGTTTTAGCGTCCGGAATGGACCCAAAATTTGGGTCGGTCGGGCGGTCGGTCGCCATTTATCTCGGGATTTTCGAAAATTTTTGTTTCGATTCAAAAGCCCCAAGGTCGCTATCTACATCTACATCCGCCATTTTTAAATGCACGATACAGCATGCAGGA
>JAUBWS010052267.1:0-17716 GCA_032270445.1 Darlingtonia californica
CACAAATGTCAATTTTCTTAAAATAGATACCTTTCTTTACAGAGCTATATCTCCCAAACAAATTGAAATTTTTCAATCCTGTCGCAGCTTTTGGCCTTAACCAGGGCCGGCGAATCGTTTTCGAAAGTGGAGGGGCCATATAAAATTTTTTGACTAAGGAGGCCCCACCATGGTTGGGGCCGACGGGCCAAGAAATTTTTTTAAATAATGGGGGTCTACTTTGGCTAAAACGTGATTTGATATATTTACACAGTCTCTTTTTCTTGTCTCTTTTTCTCTTCTCAGTTCTTTTCTTTTTTCTCTTTTTTTTTTTTTTTTGCAAAATAGTGGGGGGGGGGGGGGGGGGGGCCCCCGCCCCCCCCCCCCCCCGGCCCCCCCGGTTTCGCCGGCCCTGTTAACGTGTATTTGGGAAAGTTGGTTCTCTATAAAAAGAAATAGCATTTTTGTATGAATGGGTAATTCCCTTACGTACAAGTATTGAGGGTGAAATTGTTGGCATGAATAGCAAATATCCTTGTTGATATTCCACCATGCTCCTGATGTCAGTTTGTAATTGTGACGGTCTATGAAAAAAGGGGGTTGGTCATTTTTACCTCAATCATAATCCATCCGCTAGCAAAATCATTAAATAACGTCTGTGGAGGAAAACATTTCTATTTAAGCGATACACAGATTGCACAAATGACAAAACAACAAAACAAATCTCCATGTGCATATAATATATACATTGGTTTTCGTATTTTTTTCGGATGGACAACTCTCAATATGAGCAATCAAGGCCAAAAAATTTCAAAATCCCTGTGTTGATAGTGTAAATTTATTACATGGACGGTACATTCACGAACAAATGTCAAGTTTCTCATTTTGTAACAATGTTTCTTCGCGAAACTTTTGTGTCCATCCGTCACGTCCATCCGTCACGCTCAAAACCATCTAAAGATTACTATAGAACCCCACAAGATCCGGTCACTATCTTCTTGTTTTTGCTAGAAAAAGTTTGTACTATTGGTATCTCCGTTGAGAAAAAAGTTTTTTTATAGTTTGAGCAAAGGCTGAGATAAATTGAAGAGTATATTCAGATTTTTATTTTCGAAGATTTTATCCTGTCTTTCCGTCACGGGGAACACTTTTTAGAAAAATTCTCTGCCAAATTATCTATTTTTTTTTTTAACTAACAAAGCTTAGTAAGCTCAGTAGTTTGGTAATAGATTCCAATAGAGAAGTTTTGTTCAAACTTTGCTTTAACAACAGCATATATATTTCCTACGACTCCATGTTCTTTATCGATGCCAAGAAGAATGGAAACAGCTCATCAGATATCAATGTGGATATTGTTTTCTGCACGTTTGTGTAGTGGTAGAAGAAATTGAAAAAATTGGGGCTGTTTAATGACTGACACTGCCCCTTCAAAGTTAGGGTTTTTAGTTTTTTTTCAGGGGTATTCAAAACATTAAGCAATTGGTTAGTTATGCCCAAAATGAAGTTGTAAAGTAAAACAGTGTAAGAGGTTTCAATTAAAAACGCGCTGTACTGGGGCAGAACTAATTCTTTGAAAAAATCTGATATATTTACGAAAGAGAATCTATTTGGCTGTTTAAATATCAAAACAGAACGGAAATAGCTCTTTTAGATTAGCAGATACAACATCTTATTCAAAGTTATATATCGATTTTTACCGTTTTACCGTTTTATGATGACGTCATCGAACGACAACGGTAAAAAATTTAAATATACTGTACTGTGCAAGCGTTGTCGATGCACATATACACTAGCCAGTCGACAAAAGCACGAAAAAATGTCTTTGGAGAAGTGCGTTCCTATTGAAGCAACACGCAAGTTAAAGAAATGCACTTCTCCGCAGCCGTTTTTGGTGTTTCGCCGACTAGGTATCTTTGTGTGTGTCATGTTATGTACTACTCATCTTTTCAGAGAGTCATAGTTTGTATATTCATGATATTTGTTGCGAGTTCGGTACATAATGTTTTGTCACTCAGTGTGGGGGTATAGGAAAAAAGTCCTAACTGATGCTAAGATGTTTCAAGCATTAATCTAGGTATCACGGTACTTGTGGTATTGTAGCGTCCACTATGTAGTACTTAATAATACTGGACCAGTCTTCTACTACTATCTTTGTGAATCGCCAGCAAGGAGATGAGCATTAGGTGTTCGGGGTCCATCTCAATAAGATAAACTTATATTTGGAATGGTACTCTCCACCCTACAGACATGTTTCATTACTCTGTATTCTTCGTGAATACTATTATTCGAAAAATTGGAATCTCTCCACTGTCCGGCATTTCTTTGTCCGCTAAAGTTCAAAATGCTATTGCAACGAGTCTTCCATATCTTTGTTTTTTTAATTCTAAGCACCAATATCAGTTTTATGAGTAAGAATTTTACGTTCAAAAAATGTTTTATTTTAATATTTATACGGCTATTATCTTGATGTATTATTCGATGTATTCGATGTAAACATTACACCAAATATTTTCCAGCGGGTAGCGCGGTTGTGATTGTATTTGCTTATTAAGGTGATGAGCCTCTTTTCTGTCATTCGCAGTTAAAACACATCCTTCCCGAGATCCTTATTAGCCTCATTTCCAATGAAATTTAGTTATGAGCACCAATTATTAAACGATATGATATACAAAGCAGATGATTGCAATATTCCACTTAGGAGCTAGCTGTCAGAATCGTCTTCAAACGAAGTGGGACATACCAAGTATTGGGAAATGTGTATTGCTCTTATCGACCCCTAAGTGCTGGAATCTCTATAACGCGGAATGATTTACATTCAAACTCTGTTAGAAAAGATCTCTCTAAAGCGGACACATTTGTTTGCACAGATGGTGTTCGCTTTATGGATATTCCACGGTATTTCAAGGTTTCTATGTCTGTTTTATTATTAGAGAGCTCCCTGGTGCATGGGTTGCGGATTCCCTACTTATTGGGATTAAAATTCGCGGTTTTTGGCCGAATCCGCGAATTTAAATCCCCGTGAAAATTACAAAAAATGTGTGATCCGCGAAATTTGTCAATTTTTCTCAAAAATCAAGTTTGGTACAGTATATACCACCAGGTGTAGACGAACTTATATTAATATTTTAAGGTAATTAATACAAATGAGTTATATCCAATAAAAGAACTAAGCAAAAAATTTAAAAGTGATCCATTCGCGAAACATTTAGATTTCGGGAATAAAGCCATAGGTTAAATTTAATCCCGATGAAGTAGTTGTCTACCCACAGAATTTCAAGACCGCAAGTGAAATACATTCAAAGATAATTCCATCGAATTAAAACTTTTGATGTAGTTTCCGAAATTGAAGTAAATGTCAAATATTTATTGCTTCTATCTGATGTAAATGTTGCCAGGTATGAAAAAAACATTAAAAAAGTTTTACAAATTATTTTTTTCCCTTTGAAGTGTTTGTCACGTGACTGCGAACGACTCAAATTGTTATATATTATAAATATGTTAGTGCTGTGATGAGCATAGAAAATGTATGGTTTTAAAAACATCAATACAAGTATGAGCACGTGTAGAGAAAATTTGTTTAAATGATATTTTTTATGTAATCAATAGATAATTTTATACATATATTCATTTTCAATTTTTGAAGGATAATTTTGTTTGAAGATTTTTATTAGAATTTTGCGATTTGGATAAATTTAGGAACGCTCTCACAACCATAAGTACAGCTGAATGGTTCATGTTGAGAATCTTAAGGGGGCGATCGTCTTCCCATTGGACAAAATCGTGAAATACCCATGTGGAGGAGTGTTTTCTTTTTAAACGGCACCCGGGATTGCATGCAAATTAAAAAAGGAAAACACTCCTCCACATAGGGTTTTACTAACTTTGCCCACTGGGTTAGCTTATGTTGCTCTTTAATTTTATTTTTGTTATTGTTCAAAAATTTCGCGAGAATTAATTTTCGTACTCTGTACTGGACCTTCCCGCGTACGGCAAAAATCAATGTTCTATCTTCCGTGAGAAGACTGGTATAAGGCATATTTTTTCACGAATAAGGGCAACATTCGCGGCAATGCTCACGAATGATTAATCTTAAAGGCAAATGCGAGATGACTGAACAATAGCCATGTGCATTTATGAAAAGGAAGCAAAATTTTGGGTATGTAACTTCGTGCTCATTGTTAATTAGTTTGTTTGTCTTAGGTATATGTTATTGCTTTTATTTTTTATTTATTTAGTTAATCTTCAGATAGTTAAAATTAAAAGTAACGGAATAACACATTGTATGTACATCTTTATATATTACACTCATATAACACTGATGTAGTGTAAAATTTCTTCGTTGTTTCTTTACTCGGGGTTTCTAAATACAAATCGGTAAATACAAGTAAAGACTCTGTATAGAAAACTATATAGAAGACTTAAAAGGAAATAAAAGACTTTAACAACATATATCGAGAGCTCCCTAGGATGACTTTTTTCAAGAGAAATACTCTTCTATTAGAGAATGTGTATAAACTCCATTTTCTTATCCTCGTTATAAATTCATATAGCATTGAAAATGGTTTTCAACCGAAAGCTTTTGCTGATTTAAACAAAGTTATTGTTTTTATTTTACTTGTATCTAGAACATGGCATATAAAGTTTAAATCCACTATAAATCTATTCTAGAATATTAATGGTAGTATATTTAGTAATTTCGGAAAAGATATTTTGCAATACGCTTCAAAAAAATCACCTGGCTGCTTTTAATATTATCCCCTTATATCCCCACTCAAACCGTTACCTTTGCGGAAATTGGAAAGTCACATTAGTGCAGTTGATTCATTACAATATATATGTATGTGCACTTGGTTCCATGACATTCATAATTAAAATCATACTTCACTCCAAAACATTTTAAATTTAAACCACGTTGTCAATAATGTTCGCGTTCTTCTGCATAAACTCCCTAACGTAATGTTCTGTTATAGTGGCGGTTTAAAGACTTTTTGTTTTAACCAGGTAAAATTCCTTATAAGTGATCATTATTGAATTAATTGAAAGAGGTCATGCTTAAAATTGTAATACTGGTCCAAAAATGTTTCATATAAAGTTAAGAGTTATATATTTGAAAAGAGCATAAAATGTTCTTCTTTTTAGTAAAAAATTCGCATTCTTTAGCTATAAATTTCGAAAGATACAGTTGCTTTAACCTTCAGTTCCTTTTTTTTTCAGGACACACTGTATGTACTTTTTGAGATGGAAATCTTTTCAGGGACACACTGTATCTGTTTCATCGGTGGGAAGAACATCGTTTCAAAACTCAAAGCTATGATTTTCCAATATTGTCTTTTCTTCAACAACTGATAATTAGGAGCTGTCATTCTAAAATTATCTTGAAAATACAAATAGTTCAAAATTTAAGGGTAATGAAAGTTAATGAAAGCTTCAATCCTTTGAAAAATTTCAATAGTTTCTTCATTCCGATTTCTAAAATGAAAAAATGTAACGCAAGCAGAGTTTTTTTTAATGTATTATTTAAAAATCACCCCTTTTTTATCCGAAGCTGTGTATCCAAATGTTTTAAGTTCTCATAAGTATTAACAGGGAACCCTTCTGCTAACAAGCAATTAAAAATGAAAATAAAGTTTTTGAAAGTTTTTAATCAATATTTGACGAGTCTAGTAGTTAAAAGTTCTGCTAACAAGCAATTAAAAATGAAAATAAATTTTTTGAAAGTTTTTAATCAATATTTGACGAGTCTAGTAGTTAAAAGTTTCAGGTGCTATTTGAAAGCAAATCAAACATTCATCACAACCTCTGTGATGGACAGTATATAACAATTAAAAAATGCACATCATTGCAGTAGAAAGATACTCCCTCAAAAATATAATAAATGGTATGTCGGTGAGTTGTTTATATAAGCCTTAATTATTCTCAACGCAACAGTAGCTATATTAGAACCAGAGAAGCAAAAAGAACAGGGCATTGGCAGTAACAGAAAAATGCGGTTATTACTCATGAATTTGTTCCAGCTCATCTTGAGTACGAGCAAACAAGTGGGAACACTGTCCTTAGGCATCAACAATGGCTCATTAGGAGTTGTAACTGTAGCTCTGCCGAAAGAAGCAGATGCACGCTTCAAGAGAACCCTACGTTTTTTGAACCCAAATCGATTATCATTGCAATATCACCAGATCCAAAAATCGGTTGAAGTCGGAAGAACAAAAATAAAAATCAATTCTCGTGGAGGTAGAATAACATTTCAAGAAAATAATGTGCTACTTGGTTTGAGAATTGCTCACATCATCATAGGACCTTTGAACCAACCACAGGTAAGTATACTTTATTTCGGAATGCAGCAAAACCTTTTACCATGACACCACAATCGTAGATGTTTCGAGGGTTCGAATCTCACACGCGGCTGCTGCTACTGTCAATATATATATATATATGCAAATATCAAAAGCAACGGTATTAGTATAAGAGAAGGAATTTGTCAGATTCGGCAGTTTTTTTTTTTAATTTCTTAAAATCAAAATTCTTCTCGTAAGGTCATAGAGATTGATATGTTAGTGAAGAAATGAAGGGGCTGTATTTCAGTATCCTAGGAAAATATCACATCGTAAATTCATTCATTCATTCACTTCCTCACTCACTCTCGTTCCTCTGTTTTCTTTATGTTTAGTTCTCTGGCGACGACGAAGACGGCGGCGACTACGACTACGACTACGACTACGACCACGACGCTCCACCATTTTATCCCTCGCAAAACACGACATTTTTAATCGAAATAATGGAAAATACCACGGAATCTGGAAATAAAACCGTCTCAATAATGTGTGGTGCAAACCTTGGAGATGAAGGCAGTTTTGTTTTGATCCGATTCTTCATATATTATGGCTCTGGGGAGGATATTGGTAACGACGGTACTGTTTACCAAGTGGAACGTGCTTTCATTAAAATGAATATGGAAATGTAAGATACCCCTTTATTTTTTCCTACTCTTATACAGAAAGTGTACAAGACAACAAAATCACAAAATTTTTATTATTCCCGTGGCATTAATTTTTGCGCTTGACAATATTTTTAAAATTTTGTGGGAATGAATTTTTGAAAAAGATCGACTATTTCAATATTTTTTTAGATTGAATGTACCTTAATAAGCTAAATTTACGGAAACGTTTGCATTTTTGGAAAAATTGTTTATCACGATTTTCCCAAAAATGTACAGAACTTAAAAACTTTCTTCTCGCGAAAATATCTGAAAATATCGTTCTCCGTCTTGTTTTTAAGAACAATCACAGGCCTCCAACACCTTCGTTTTCTCAATGTGATATGAATATATGACACAAAGTTTTGTCCAAATTATATGGCAGTGTATGACATTTTTCTTCTTAAATGTATACAATATATGACTAAAATACCTCGCGGTATTTCCAATACCATTTTTTTTACCTTCAAAGCCAGAAAGCGTAGACAATAACGCAAGAAAATATGAACACAATTTTGGAAGTTGTTCTATTTTACCTTATTAAGGCCTATCCAATGTGTTAAGCAGTTTTTTGAAACAAATTCAGCTGTTAAATCTGTTAGCACCTCTGCATTTTTTTGTAGACCTCTCATCTAGCAAAGGAATATTTGACAAAAATACATGATAATATATGACAAACTAAATGTTGAAATACAAATATTGGAACAATTTGCAAATGCATTTTGCAAATCGGTGTAATACGGATACTGTGAAATAAATAAAAAATTGGGTTATTTTTAAAATATTTGTGAGTTTTGATGTAATTTTTAACAAATCGTTGCCTGATTTTGCGGGTTAAAGTTTTGCGAATTTAAAGAAGTTTAAACTTTAAAAAATTATATCCCGCAATAATAAACAAAATGAATGAATAAAAATAAATATTAAATCCCGCGAGAATTTAATTAAAAAATAACTACACTTGCAGTATATGCAAGGAGGTTAAAAGAGATTTTATCTATTCTAAAGTCTTTGCTGTATATAGAAATAGAACCTCCAGGAGGTCTCTCTCTCAACTGAACGCTAATGTTCCATATAAAAATGATACAGTGGAATCTCCATAAAGTGGACACCATCGTGCAAAAAAATGTGACTGCTTTACAGAGATGGACATTTATATAGATCTTTTCTAAGAGACTTTGACAGTAAATCATTTTGCACCTTTCGTTGACCTACTGTCTGTCTTATAGAGGTATTCACCTTGTAGGGTGTTCGCTTTATAGAGATTCCACTGCAATGGTAATATGGGTGAAATATGCTTTGTATTTTATTTTGTCCTACTTCCTAGAGGAAGTTTACGGTCTCTAACAACAGCGAAATTTTATCCATTTTGCGGGGATTTATTTTCGCGGATCAGCCAATTTTTTTTGAATGTGAATTCTTTGGAAAGATACTAAATTGGTGATTTGGAAGAATTATTCAGTTATTCATAGGTAAACTTAAACTTAAACTAAAAAAACATCAAATCAAGCCAAACTTTATGAAATTTTGTTGAATTTCATGTCAGCAATTCAGATTAATTCTCGCGGTTGGTAGAAAATATTCCTGTCGGGTGAAACTTTCGTGGTTTGTCTGAAGAAAAACCGCAAAAACATTTCTGCCCGCAAAAATTTGTCCCAATAAAATACTCAATCTCGCCTTCATGGACAATTTCTATGCAACGCAATTCTAAGGCACTCATATTGCTACTGCACGTCAGCACTTAGAGAAAGGTCCTTTTTCGCATTATTCGAGTTTTCTATAGAAACGCTTGTTACAAGTGTTTGATTAAGCAAGCAAAATATTGTCTCGATTTGTCGTTCTTCCAAATACTTGTAGCAAGCGTTTCTATAATAGAAAACTCGCATAATGCCAAATAGGACCTTTCTCGTATTTCCAATGTCCCATTAAATGCAAATAGAAATCATAGCGTGAAAAACGTGCAAATACAAGTTCCCGTTTTTTACCGTATATGGACTAATTTGCCCCATATATGGAAGATATTAGTCCATATATGGCGATATACAGGACCGTATTTGATAGAGTTACAAACTGTGAATGTGAGTAAAATGTGCGCTTATGTTTATCTTTTCCATCTTGCTTTCATGGAAAAATCAACGTACTTACGCTAAAAAAGTTTTATCCCTTATAACTCTACCTGTACTGGGAATTGGGAATTGGGATAGTCAGCCGAGAAATGCACTCCTCCACTGATGCCTTTTTTGTGATTTTGCTAGCTAGTCGAATATGAGCGTGGTAAAAACTGTCGAGTCGCCTTTTCCCATTAATACGTTCACTGCCAACTACGAGTATACTCGTATTACAGAAAAAATACCGAGGCAACTTCAAACAATAACAAATTCTAAAGCTAAACATTTTCTCCTTATGTTTTTATGCCATTAGTGGCATCTACAGAAAATTTGCTGTCCATTGGTATAATCACATGTTAATTTTAGGGAAGTTGATTCCAAGGAAGAGTCGTTAAAGCTTTAGAAAAACGGGATTGTTAAAGGTGAAATTTTTGTCATTTTTGAAAACAGCGTGGCAGGGAACGTGTTAATCCGTCATAAATTTAGACCGTTTTCAGCTTTAATGTTCTTCATATAAAACTTTTTATAAGAAAACAATGGGATAATGGATCTATTTTCTTTTCAGAGAGATGCCATACAATGCGACGACCGTTGATGTTTTGCTGGGCATGAGTTGTAGTTTAAACAACAAAACTAAGGTATCTGAGGAAACTACGACAAACAATGGGAAACCAAAGCTGACGAAGATTGATGATGAAGAATTTCTTTTGTGTGATGAAACACAAATAAAATTCTCAAAAACGGTAAAACTAAACAATAAGTTTTTATTTACTTTTTGTCGGACAAACAAAAAGTGACGAAAGATTCAGGAGCTTACGAAAATGTTGTCTTATGAAACATTTTTCCACCAAAACGAGCTAGACAGTATGATTTATATTTAATAACATGTTCTTAAAAGATGCATATGTCCGACGAAAAATTTATCCAAAGTTTTTCGCTATGTACTGTTAAAGAATCTCCAAGGGGGAGAGTGCGAGGAAAAAAATCCCCCGGCAGCTCTCACAGCAATAAATTCTACGGAATACGGTCGTTTTTCACGCTTTTTCTCCTCTCAACTTTTTTACCGAAGTGCATCCTTTGTGAGAATCCTTATTTCCCCATACATCCTCGGAAGAAACTCTTATTTCTCACGTTGCACCTGTTTTAGGAATTCTTATCTCTGTACATTCTACGAGGGATTCCGTATAAGAAATGCTTATTTTCCACTCATCCTTGCAAGGAATTCTTATTTTCCACAGCCTTTTTAGGGGGTGTTTAAGTAGGATAACACGGCCAAAGATGTAACTCCTTTTATACTTTTTTTTGTCGAATGTCTGTGATCCGTTAACATGAAAGCCGATTTAACTCACCTTAAGCGATGATCCAGCACTTGAAACAGGCGATAACTTGTTTAAGTGATTGCAAAGACGGAAAATTGGTAGGCCGACCTGTAGGTCTTGTTTTATGTCTATCATTAAGAACTTGAACTTGAGGTAGTGCGGTACCCCGAATTGATTTTTCGCTAATAGACATCCACTACTTACTTGTTGTTCAAGGAACAGAAATAAGTTGAGCCAATTTGGGTTTCATATAATTACAATCAAATTCTATTTCGGTTATAACCAATAATCTCGCTACCCAGTAGGCTATCTGATATATTCCTCCAGGACGTTTTTTCGCTACATCTAGTCCACCAGTACACGTCCAAAAAAATAAAATACTGAGCATGCGCATTTGCTACTCCGCAACAATAAGAATAAAAAAGAACCAATCGCTACGCAATGTTTTTCACAATTAGCCAAATAGCGTGGGCTATAATTTCAGGCTTTCCAAAGTACTGACTTTTAGACGTTTGCCGATAGACCAAGAGCAGGGCAACTCAGGCGAGTTACGACACGTCCAAAAGTCATCGTAACTATTATCCATCAATTCCACTCAAGTACATACCTTAAAAGAAAGGTTCTTCGTGATAAAACTGATTTGTGACGTCATTTTTTATAATTTCTAAATTGTTGATTAAATAGTCATCTATAGGCTTTTGTTTTGTTGCAGTTTATGGCGGACAAGTATCGTATGACAGCAATGCATCCGGATTATTTACCTGAGGACAGCTCCGGCAATGGAGAAGTTTTGTTCAAACTTCGCTTTAACAACAGCAGGTATATCTCCTACGACTCAATGTTCTTTATCGATGTGAAGAAGAATGGAGACGAGACAAACAGCTCATCAATGTGGATATTGTTATCAATTGTTTTCTGCACGTTTGTGTATTAGCTTACAAACTTTTAACCTTTGTACCACCAGAAAAAATCGCAACAATTGGGACTGTTAAATGACTAAAACTACCACTTCAAAGTTAGGGGTGTTTTGAGCTGGTTCCATAGTTTTAACGGTCTATGGAAAAAAATGTCATTTTTACCGTGATGATACTCCACCCGCTGGCAAAACCACTAAAAACGTCTGTGGAGGAGTTATTATGTAATTATTATCATTTATATTTGAGCGACACGCAATTTGCCTTTAACGCAAAAATCACGAGTATATTTGTAATTGCAAAGTGAACGTCTCAAACGAAATAATACTTTATCTTGATAATTTTTGCCACGGTCAAACACGTGCTTTATTTAAAGGTAAACATTTTATTTACTGCATAAGAAAATATTGCGTGAGCTTAATATTTACTCTATTCGGAAACCTCTTGCGCAAATCGATTTTCAAGTTGACTGAATTATATGGTTAACAGTTTTCATCAAATGTGAGAATTGATAATGTAGTATTTTAAAAGTTATGCAAATTCTAACTTCTGTTGATATCCAGTTAAAATTTTCATAAAGCACTTTTTCAATTAACAGCGCGAGATAATTGCAGTTGTTACAATGAAGCAAAGCCGATGATTTGCACAAGAGACCCCCGGATAGACTGACTTGTACATAGCTAAATGTATTCAGATAAAAACAACATTGAGAAGGGTAAACTAATTAATTATTTTATTGTTTTATTTTTTAATTTTTTGTTTATTTATAAGTTGTAAGTCAAACATCATATCTACAATTTCTAACCTACTGGAAATAACTAAAGAAGTGATATATAAATGAAATTTTTTTTAACCCTTAGACTCCGAAAGATGTCATTTATATCGTCCTAATTTAAAAATTCCACTATGATTTTTGGAAACGCTCCTAATTGAATTAGAGTAAGTAAGTAAGTGGGTAGGAGAGGCCTAATATCGGTATCAGCCGTACAACGAAGGAGGAGGCCCTTTTCGATTGCGCTAGACCAGAGAGATATATTGCTGAGGCGGAGCGCCACATCTGCCATCAGCTCCCAGTAATTTACCGCATAGATCAGTTTACATTCTCTATGCTACTCGTGCGTTGAGTGGACGAGGGTCGGGCTCGAACCAAGAAACTTTTGTTTGCGAGGTGAGTGCTCTACCGACTGAGCAATCCGACCCTTGTAGTAGGAATCAGCCAAAATTACCAAGCTATTTTTTCAAATGCTCAAAAAAGTATTCTTTTGATACCAAACTGAATTAGTTTATCTTAATCCACTGTCCAGAAACTCAAGTTGAAAGTCTAAAATGGGTTCAAAATTTTTCGAAAAACAGCCAAAGAGGAAATTTAGTCTTCTAGATAGACTCGTTGCGTCTACCGTAGTCCGTACGATACCCTCCTGAAAAGGACCAAAGATGAATCTTCCCGTGTCTTCTAACGTTATTTTCCATATGAGAAAATGCAGTAGGGTAAATATACCGACACTAGTTTAAAATCGAGTAAGTAGAAACTACGAATAGTACGCACGCGCACTAGCCACGAAGAAAGAGAAAAATTGTGACTATATCGGATCAGAGGAAAAGTTGGTAAGTTTTGCAGAGGGGACAGAAATTAAAAATTACAACAATTTTGAAGACGTCTAACTAAGAAATTAATTTCTCCTGCGGTGTTGAACTCAGTCGAACCTTTCTTGAGTGCAATGAAGCAGATGTTTGATGGAAACAATAGAGAAAAATTTTGTGACGTTATAAATTACAATACAACCTACTGAAGCTATAAATCGGAATTTTTTTTCACTAAAAATTAAAAATATGAAATTCGGTAAAATTTAACGCCTTCACTGCCAACTACAAGTATCTTCGTAGTTTGGGGGTCAAAATACCGAACCAACTTCAAACAGCCATAACTTATGGACAAAACGACTTTTTGTGTTTTTATGCCATTTTTGACATGGATGGAAAATTTGCTGTCGATTTGTATACACATACGTCAATTTCAGAGCAATGTTAGTCAAGTACCAGTCGCTGAAATTTTTCAAGATGCATTATTTGTCATTTTTTAAAACAGCGTGGCAGTAAACGTGTTAAGCTACATAATGCCAGTTCTATACCACTGTCAGGAAAACTTTCAGAAAAACAACTTTTCTCTCGCGTTTACATAAAAAGTCTCGTGGGACTCTTAAAGTCTGTCTTTTGTCATTGCACTTGTACCTTTTGTCATACTTTACGCAGATCAATAATTTTGGTATCGTTGGATACATGTTTTTTTATTACAACCTAGTTTATAAGAACATCTAGGCTGAGATTTTGCCTCAAAATTTAGAACATTTCAAGAACGTTCTGAGAAAAATATGGCAAATGATGATTAACTCAAAAATAAATAAATTGAAGTTGTTAATAAATAGAGCATTTTAATTAGAATTATCAATTCAACTGCGATGGTTTGTGCCATAAACCTTCTTATTTTAATTTCTTACAAGAACATCAATAAGAACATCTGAGACTGAAGGAAAAATAAGCATATTCAGCCTCAGCTGAAATCTTGATTTTCTTATAAAAAAAGTGAGTAGATTTCAATAAACGAATGGGAGAAATTGATGAAGATTAAAACTTTTTAGTGAAACAATTTTCTTCACATTTGAAATGCAAACGATGCAGGTTTTTAAGAATTTCATTGTTTAAGTTGAAAGTTTCTTCTCCTTCAACTTCTTCAATTTCAATTCTTCGTTTTCTAAAAATAGTTGAATACATATTTAAAAAGAATAAGTCTAGTGGCGTAACAAAGGGGGTGCGTTGTGTACCATCGCACCGCCCCGTAGTTTATTGTGCCCATATTTATAGTAACAAGTGTGTTTTAGCCAATCAGAAGTGTTAAGAACTGCAAAAATTTCTTCACCTGTCGATCTCAACCATGGCAAGGCCAACTTACACCATAAATCCCAATAAAACAAGTCCTTTTTTAATAAAAGACGTAGTTAAAGCTCTGTCTATCCTAGGTGTGGGCCCAGAAATATATGAAATTTTTGAATCAATCGAAGATTCAACATTTTTAGACAGACGAATAAATGATTTTAACAAAAACCGGATAAACAACTAACTAAGATTAGGATATCTAAATATTTGAATTTTCATGCCCTTATATGCAAAGTTGACGTAAATTTTCAAATCAACCAGTCAATATCAATCAAAGTTCGGAATAACAAAGACTTTTCTTTTGTGTATGAGGGATTAGCTTGTGTGTTCGTGTACTTTCACAGGAAATCTTTTTATTCCTCGCGACATTTTTTATATACGTTAAATACATAACGCGGAGTAAAATTACCTTTGACTTGACTTTTCCTATTAACTTTATGAACGCTAACTAACCTCTTAATGATTGAGAAAATGAAGCTCCGAAAATATATGGCAAGAAAGCAAAAACAAACAACTAAAGTTAATATATAAAAAAAGTGTTCTATAGAAAGTATAACATAGAAAATTGGTATTAGTTTTCCAGAATTCAACTGAAAGAAATTCTTGAAATTTCTATTATTTTATTCTAAAACTTTTTAAATCCCATTATTTTTATTTCAAAATGGTTTTCTTCACTGTCTCGACTGACAGACGAAGAAATTTTATAAAATTATTAGTTTTTTTTTTAAGTAATTGTAACTCTGAAGAAATTCATTAGATATTTAATTGTTTGAATCATTTGAATCATATGTAAGAAAAAACAACAACTTTATTAAAATTGGCAAATTTTAAAAACAGTTTATATCATTTTGGTGCTAAGTTTGTATTGCAAAAGGTTGTGAATTTGCAACCTTGGATTAAAAGGGTTCTATCGTGAAAAATGTCATTTTGAGATCTTTGCATTTTAAAATCTCAGGTTTGATAATAGAGATAAAACTTTCTTTCTTGATACGTTTTTTTGCAAGACGCTCGGTGGAAATTCCTTGTGCGAGTATTCGATAGAACCTTTTTATTCTGCGGAAAATACCTAATTGCCAGATAGAACTAAATTAATAAGGTAATTTTGAGCAATAGAATTTATTTATTGTCAAAGTGAACTAGGTAAAAGTTAATTTATTCTCACAATATTTAATTTATGCAAAAAAAACTTTTTGAAAAATCTTAGAGGCCGTTTACATGAGAACTTCATTCCGAGCAAGATGAAATTTATTTTAAAAGTCACGACTCAAAACTACTAGAAATAAACTCATTTCGGTCAAAAAGACAGTAATGAAATTTCATTTCGGTGTTAAATGAAACCCTTGAAGTGGTTGCAATTGGCATTATTACAAAATTTCATTTTGCTCGAAATTCTCATGTAAACCCACGCTCTGAACTTAACTCAAAGTCTAGGCACGTCAATAAGCAGATGCTTATACGCCACGATACTAAAGATTAAATGATGTCAATATATTTTCATAGATTATGATAATTTTGAATTGTATTTTTTTCCGTTAAGTTCATTTTCCAACTAAAGATTGTCCAATACGGACATGAAACTCTGAGTAAATTTTAAAAAGTTCCAAAACAAACAGAAGTCCCAAAAAGTCACAAAAAATGTAAAATCCTCGTTCGCTATGTTTTGGGTACCTAACTCCTTGTATATACAACTTATAACGTAAAACTTGTAACAGTGAGAATATAGACATTTTGCAATTTTATGTTTATTGCTAAGTTGTATGATGTAGGTTTTTAATTTTGCTCCATTTGCTGCATCTTGCATGTAGTAAAGTAATTAAAGTTAACCCTATTTTACCAGGGGAGGGGGGTAAATATCCTTTTTTCTGTTAAAGCCATGAACTTGGAAACTTTGTTATTATACTTAAAATTTATTTGGGAAGATAACTGAAAAAAAGATCTTTCAAAATATTGCCCTAAAGCGTTGCTATGACAACCATTTTGAGTAAAGATAGAAAAGTGCTTATAAAAAGAGAACAGTTTAATTGTCAATAAGCATCTAACCAAAAATGATAACACCTTCAAACTTGGAATGAACTTAGAAAACATCAAAAAACTTTAAATAAATTCATCAAAATGGTAACCATATTGATGACGTCATAGTGACGTCATGGCAGTTTTTGTTCAAAAGTTATCGATCATTTTATCGCAAATTTAATAAAAAAGTGTAATCTATCAATGAAATGTTAAGTAATGGTAGATTTACCCCCCACCATAGCCTAAAAATTGCGAATATCTTCCAATTTACATTAAAATTGTTAAAGGCATAGACTACCACATGAAATTTTAGTATATTTCAAAATAATGGAGAAAAAAAATTACCAAAAATGCTGACATCAACATTAATCATGTTTTGGTAAAGCGTGTATTCTATTTCTAATAACTTTTTAGGAGAGATATTTCTATTCTCCTTTTAGTTTAAAAAATAACACAATGGAGTTTATTTTAAGTTCTCGATAAAGCGTTAAAATGTTCATAAAAGTATTTAGAGAGTGATTTGGGTTTTACTTAGATTTCATAGTCCATATAAGAAAAAGCCGTAAGCGCGCGGGCGATATAGGCCTGTCGCGCGGGAACGGGAATTCATACGGGAAGAAAATGAAATACGGTCTATACAGACTTGGCTTGTTTATTCATTCTCTCTCAGGCAAAACTCCAACACCACCGACCATATATTGGACGGTGGATTCCGCGGAGAACAATAGAGCTCTGATGAATCACGGGGGAATAATATTCGACTTTTCCTCCTCTCCCGGCGCAACTCCCGTTGCTAGATATTTTTGCCTTAGAGTGTTAACTTAGACTATAGAATAGTCTAGGTTTTACCATAAATGTGTCATAGTAACGTCAGATGACGTCACCTTCTCAACTTTTTGGAACTTCGCTAAATTGTTGAAAACTTGTATGTTGATTGACTGACAAACAAAAATGGTATATTACATTTGTTTTTGATTTATAAAAACAGATTAATAATATATCTTTCAAATAAACTTTATCTGAGTTCCAAATCTCTTTTACTTCTTGAGTAAAAGAAAATTGCATGAAACCTAAAAATTGGGCAACAAATTTGTGCGCTGAGGGTTAAAAGCAATCAAGCTGAAATTTTCATTGGATTTAAAGATTACGATAATCTAGATCCTAAGCCCATCCTGAAATTTCTTTTTCGGAAGAACGGAGCAACTCCACTATTTTTGGTCACATTCAGTAAGAAAAAAGATTTTGCTTTTCCCATGAGTAAGAAAACATTTCGGTGGAGACCGTTTTTTGATTATTTTATTATTATTAACTTTCCAAACACGTGTGGAGCTTGAAAAGCTCTGGTATCGACCCAATACTACGCTGGGAAATTATTGATCACGCTAACGCATACAGTAATGGCAGGAAAACTTGCAATCTATGCCTAACAGAAAAATACCACATTATTACATCAAAACTTAATTTATTAAACAAAAGATCGGA
>JAUBWS010052289.1:0-16638 GCA_032270445.1 Darlingtonia californica
AAAATGCGTTTTTCTCAGCACTGGAGCATAATTAGCCCTCAAAACTTTACAGGATGTTTCAGAAGCAGATCAGAAGATATATATATAGAATTTACTTAAAAAAAAAATTTCAAAATTCTAAAGTTATTTACCACCAAACCTATGTACCGCAAGTTTTACCTTTACATAATAACTTTCATTTGTTGACTTATTAAAGGAATTATACGGGTTTAAAATTGAGTGTTCCATTGCTTTTAAGAATGCTAGCGTCAGCCTGACTTTTTAAACAATATTGTTTGCTTAAATATTGACATTGTTTTCTAAATTATTCACGGAATTCTTATTATTATCTAAGTTTTATTCAAATATGCTGAATTGCAATCGGAATCGCGGCTTTCTTTAAAAAAAAGACACGCTTTTGTTAAATATACTTGTTAAGTTATATGAGTCAGTTATTAACAGCACTGATTCTACTTATGCACGTTCGTTTCCTTTAAGGGCTGGTTGTTTTTACTTCAAAGAGAAAAATTATGAACTCTTTGGCAAATAAACAAACAAACTCGTATTCAGCATTTCAAAATCAATATATTGTTTTATTGTTATGTCTTGACTTCCCAAATTTTGATATTAGAAAATATTCCCTTTTACTAGAGTCATCAAGGTGCATAGATTATCGCGCTATTGTTTTTCACAATCCCCACATATGTTGGGGATTTTATCCTTCAACTCCAGGGCCATCTTCTACGACGCTACCAAAATATCAAAACATCGTTTAAGGGGGGCCCTGGGAACGAGGACGATTTGCTGAGATATTTTGATAACTATGCATTATATATTATATCAACCTCATCACGGCATAGCTCTCGGCATAGCTATAAAAGAGGAAGGTCCTGGGGACGAAGTTGGTAAAATGTTTTCTGCATTATAAGTTTTGTACCTGTTGTTATGAGTCCCAACATGTCCGTAGGTTTTCCTAGAGATTTTGGCACTTATAAAAATAGTAGCAAGATTTCACTACACGTTGTAATAAAATTCTTGATTCGCCTCACCGAACATGAGCAATAAACATACAAAGTCTCGCTTTTTCCAATAATAATATGGAAAAAACTCGATAAAATTTTCGGTAGCAGGTAGGGACAACGTATTGATATCACCAGACCAAACCTTAGTGTAGTCAGCTGAAGTCGCCTGTTTCAAAATAAAAATTTCCATATTTTCACATAAATTTGGTATTCTTTTTCATCGCAAATTTGTAACACCGATCTTTTTTACACTTTTGTCCGCTTCATAGAGATTCCACTAAAAATATTTTTAGGCAATAAATCGGGGTTCAAAATTAACGTCATTTTTTGCGAAAATTCCCAAGTTTTATTGGGTTTTCTACGAGGCCCAAAATAACGCTGAACAGCCAAAGTTGACGAAATTTAGGGTAGGCGTAAAAACGGCCGGTAAGGTACGCCAGTGCCTGATTTTTATACAACCTTGTTCTCAGGGCGTCTTATCAAAAAGCGCGAGAAAGACGCCCTGGGAAAGAGATTGATTTTTAACTAACGTTCCTTACGGTTCAACGGCGAAAACACGGTCGTCTTTTCTAAAAATAACACAATCTTGTTGTGTTGTTGTTATTCAAAGTTGTTAGACAGTGATATAGGGGGCTGCCCTGAAGTAAATGAAACAAGAATTTTCTCATTGGTTAGAAAATCAATAATCTCGACCTCATGGGCCAATCACAATCAAGTATAAATATAGATTCTGCTATTCCGAGGAACGGAGAAACTACAATAACGACGAAAAGTTTTTGCGACGTATATTTTTGAGATTACGGGGGTTCCGCAGACAAGTAAATATCGCAAGGGATATTGATTGGTTCAGTAAGAAGAATCTTTTCCTCGTAAGCCAATCAGAAATGCTTACGAAAATCAGGGAAAAGCCATAGGATATTTGGTTGCTTTCAAAACAAAAATTTTATTGAACATGGCTGCTATGGAAGGTAAAAGTTAAATAACACGTCTAGTTGTACCAGTATTTTTAGAAGTGATTTAACCATTTGATTAATAACTTCTCCATGTTTTGTGAAAGCAACTTCAATGAATTATGAAGAATATGAAGCCTGATGATGGTAAATATACTTCTCCACTTCAATATCTTTCACAGATTTTTATTTTCATGATGAGTCATTTTTTGTCGTCCATTTTAAGTCTATACATTTGATATTTCTTATGTAGGATTATTTCATTAGCTAGCCCATTTTTGTTAAAGTTTCTCAGAACGCTAGATGCACATATTTTTGCTTGTATCAATCCAGGGTAATAATCTGTTTTTACTACAGTGAAGGTAATAGCTCAGAAAACTTGATTTGAGATTGTTGAATAGTATCTTTGTTATGCTGTATGGAATTACTGATTTCCTAAAGTGCTACCTTGTTTTGTCAAAGAAGCTTTTTCATTCTAGTAGCAAAGTTGATAAGACTATCCTATTTTTACTCTGCGCCAAATCAGAAACAGATTACTAATGTTAGAAAGGGTTACGAATGATAGGAACAAGTTCCACCCACGCTATGTTTGCCAGCAAAATGTCCCCAGCTGTCTTTCTGCCAAAATTTTAGAATTATTTTACCACTTTTGAAAAAAAAACTCTGTCTTCAAAACTTTATTCTGTGATGAACTTTTAAAGTTTACGTTAAAGGCATGTTATTATAACAATTTTTTAATCACAAAAGTTTCTGTCCCTCTTCTTGAACACTCAAACAGGTACTAACTACTGAATCTGTTTTTTCTCTATCTGCTAACAAAACGAAAAAAATTGATCATATCGTGTACATAGATCCTTCTTCAATGATTCAAACCTTAGAACGTCAAATGTATGTTTCAAATGCAGTACATTCGAATGGGATATGAAAGTTCAGTGGTTTGTTTACATATAGGTCGCGCGCATTACAGTATCTGGTGGAGAGAAAAATAGCATTTTCCTTTCCCACTATTTGTTCCTTGTCGAATATGTGGAGAACAAATCCATTTCTTTTCTGTGCCACTAAAATTCCATGTATAAAATAATTTCTTTTGGAATACTGTAGAACCCACAGTGATTCTGTTTCTGTTTTGTGTGCTAATATTCCCGCCAATGAAAATCAGGTGAGCGCAGCATGGAGTCTGTCGGTGGAATGTAAATCAAGACACAAATGTCAACTTTTGAAGCGTACTTCCAAAATATTTGAAACCGCAGTATGCTAATTTTATATGTAGGAAAGATTTCTCATTTGATTTCCTCCAAAACATTTTGGATAAAAATATGTTCTGGCACATAACTTGGATGAAATGTTGGATAGGTTTGCACTAGCTTTTATGCTGTACCCTGATTAAATAAAAAAAACTATCTACCGTGATTGAACAAGAAGAACCTTTTTGTCCTCACTTTCACCGGTTTTTTCTACCTAACAGTTTACCACCCAACCATGTCTGTCATGTAGAGTCCAAATTAGAGATAATAATATATAGCTTCGCAAAAAAAAACTTTTTGGGGTTTTACGAAGCATTTCAGTGAATTTGCAAAGTGTATCACTCACCTTATTTTGAGAGTTTAAATGCTTTTAAAGAACTTTGTTTTGCTTTAAAATTGTTGTGGAGTAAATTTTGAAGAAAGAACAAACATATAGCTTTGCATTTTTGCTGTTTTTCTTGGATGAAGCTTTGCTGAAACTTATAAGAGGTTCGCACAGTTCAATGAAAATCTGGAATTCGTTCAATTGTCTTAAATCACCATTTACAAAAAATCTATTCCGAATAATAAGCATGAGAAAAGAAATAGATTATTGCTTCTACATGTAATTTACATTGATTATCGTAAAGATGATGTCTGAGAATTTAAGGGCAGGTACAAAATACAGTTGTGAAACGGCAATGGTGTGCAAAACAAATATACCCAATACGAGGAAACTTTGACTGAAATTATTTTTGAAATTTGTCATATTTCCAAGAAAAGCCTACCACGTGGTCTAATGGAAAACTGTTTAATATTTGTCGGTATTAATGGAATCATAACTCAAATTGAAATAGAAGATTTTTCTTCACTTCACTGTATATTTTTGACAACATTAATGATGGCAAACAAACATTGAAATTTAGAAAACATACAAAGGAGTGTGAGCTGACATACCACAACAAACCACACGGAGGAGAGATTTGATAAAATACACAACTACAGTTGTCTACAAGGGAGAGTGTTTGGAAGTAAACATCTTTAAAATTATTTCAAAAATATAAATTTTTAAGGTTTAGGTATTAAGTCTCAGGTATTAGGCCTTTTGGACCCATCCGAAAATTTAATATCAAATTTCAATTGGCAATCAAATTAATCAAATTCAATTAATCAGTATCAAATCAATTAAAGTCCAGGCAATGTGGATTTAGCATTCTATTGTATTTATTTGATTAACCAGGAACCTGACTTAATTTCCCTATTTTCAATTAGCTAATTTTAGAAGAGGTAGACAGAGCCAGGGACAAGGTACTTACAACTGTAAAACTAGAAACAGAAGTTTGTTTGATATTCAGACTTGATATCCAATCCAATTTTCTCAGTAGTGCACAATATGAATAAATCAAAATTGGAGCATTGAATTCTGCCCAAGTTATTCCTGGCCCCTTTCACTGTAAATTTTTACTTTAAAATTCTGGTAAGCATCACATACTGCAAATCCCAAGTTTTCTGGCCCAAATCCACTATCATGGGACATTGGCAGGGAAAATTACCATGCTGTTAACTATCACCTGGCGCCTTTGTTGGTATTTCACAAGGTGAATAAGTTACAAGAATGGGCCACAGTCCCTAATGTAACTGAAGGGAATAAGATCTACTAGGAATTATGGGGCAACTGTCTTCGAAGAAATTTTCGCCAATGTAACCATGAATTTCCATGTTTGAGACTTTTTTCTACCTTTTTGTTGTCAAAAATGACTCTGGCTATTTTGGTGATGTAAAAATGATATTTAAGATAAAAGTTATAGCTTGCCAACCATTGGCAAGCAAAACTTCTTTCGCACTGTTTTGGAAAAATGACAAACGCGTCTATCAAAGATGGTGCATTGATTAGGGTGTAAAATTTAAAACGAAACTTAATCTACAGTGGACACATCAACTAAACCTTTTTTCGCGTAAGTTTAAACGTGAGCCCAGTCAAGATAAACAACGATAATAAATCCGTAATTTTTACTACAAATTCTGACTGTTTTAAAAAAAGAGACTGGAATGGCAACCAAGATAAAAGTAAGTCTCAAAAAAAGTTGCCCCTTTATATTTTACAGCTGACACTCCATGGAATTTTTCTAATTTTCAATAAACCTCTCTTTTTGCAATAAATGTATTAAACTTTTCCATGTAAATCCATCATCACTACTTTTAATAAAATTGATTTGAAGATTGTTTAGTGTTATGAAGAAATTGATAAAAGCTGTAGTATATATATTCAGTGAAGTGTTAAACCATTAATTAAGCTTGTTGTATTTTAAAATTTAGTGAAGTGTGACATGATCTCCATTTCCTTATCAACAAAGTGACTCGAACTGATTGATAATTACAAAGAGGAGTTATTGGAAAGGCAAAAGATTATATAGACTGTGTTTTTATCATCTAAAAGTATAGTATCAGCTTGGACTACAATATTTTGCCTTCCATTATCAAATCATATTAGATAGCTAAAAATTCTTGTTTTTATCAGTTTTGACTAATATTTTTATCTGGGAACGTTTCTTTCCAAGATTTTGCTGAAATTTGTGACCTGCAGAAAAATTTAAACTTTTAAAGTGGGTTTTTTCAATTTCTCTGGTCTCATTGATATTTTTTCCTTAAGTTTTGTACGAAGACTAAACATATATTGCATATTTATTTCTGGGTTGTCTTACACTTTGGGTTTTAGGCAGTGCACACTGTGTTCTTTTTGGTTTTGTTCAAAAAGCTTCTAAAAAGACAATCAAGACCAGTTTTTGTTACAATCAACAATAGATCTTTGTTGTGTTAAGTTTAAAGCAAGTTTATAAACTTTCATTTTATTCTTTGAGGTCAGTACATGAAAATTCATTCAGGTATTGGGTAAGTTTGCCTACTGCAACTTTTTGAAAATGGTCAAAACTTTGTGAGATTTTTTTAACATTTCTCAAATTTTGAACTTAAATTTCACAACACTGAAAAGCAAGAAACAAGTCTACTAAAAGGAAGCTTATTTTATGGTCTTTCAGAAAATATATAGGTTAACCGGCAATTCTCAAGAATTCAGGAGTTATAATCCTTCAAAGACATAGGAGGTATTTTGGTCAAATCTGAACGTATAAATACGTTATCTGTGGTCTAAAGGATAATTTATTTGATCAAGTTTTCCAATTGTATTGAATTTAACAGATTATGTTTTCTTGTATTTTTTTACAATGCATCAAAAAACATTACACAGAGAAGTACAAAATTCCTTGTTGTTGGGAAGCAAATTGCTGTTGTGTTCTATTTTGCCCCACCTGTTGCACTGTTTTCATAAACAAGTTTCATTGTTCCTTTCAATTTTGCATTGTTGTGTATGAGTAAGAAAATACTGTGCTTTAAATGAAATGTTGAAGCAAAATTCCAGTGAAAACAGCAATAAAAAGTGACAGAAAGAGAAAACACCTTGAAATGAGTCTTATCACATGAAAACTCAGAAATTTGAGACAACGTTAGATTCTGTATCATTAACACAAAGACCCAAAATTAGAAAATCTTCAAGATTTGTTGACGAAAGAATTTTAGTGTTTGATATAATGTCCATTTTTTGTTCTCCTTCAATGAAATTACCCCACTCAACACCTCAATCTTATGAAAAATTGCTTTACTGGCTTCGTTGCAACAATTATGCCTGATGACACTGCATGCATTTTTATGCTTATGTCATATAGGACATTGCATATCACGTGCATAAAGAAAGATGCTGGCTTTAGAGGAACTGCAGCCAATTATTGAATTAAAATTTTCAACATATATCACCCATGCATTATGAGGCTGACGCCTTTTAATACATACATCTGTAATTGCTGTGATAATGGTTCATTCTCATGAAACGTCGACTAAAATAAGATACTTTTTGATCAATTGCACAACGAAAGAGGGGTGCTGCTAAATGGTGCATGGAGCGATGCTCTCCTAGGTTCTCCAGTTCATAAAAAATATTTGAAGCCTTGTGTGACCAAAATTTATTGCGTTTCTCCATACTCTGATAGGGTCTAAATGATGTATCATCAATATGTTTTGAACAGAATGGATGACAATTGACAAGTTGAATTTTTGATTATTTTTGTAACATACCATTTTTCTATTGATAAAGTACTTCAGAACTGATCGTAACATTAAATTTTTGATCTTTAAGATTTTGTGAATGTTTGATCAAGTAAAGCATGTTAAGACCTGGAAACTGCAGCTTCATGATTCAAATAAGCTTGTTTAATTAGCTTGTAACTGAACCATATGGTGCAGATATTTTGATAAGAAAAGTTTTTTAATGTTTTTGAGGCTAATTAAAAGTACTAATTAGTTCAGATTAACCCACCTCTTTAGCAATGAGTAATGACAATGTCTGTAAAAATATAATTTTCAATTATAAATTAACTGTAATTACCTCTCTATGGTAACCCAAAGGTCACCCCATCAAACTTATTGATACGTATCGTATTATGAGTTTTTGAGTATTTTTCATTTTCAGTTAATACAACCTGTAATCATTTTGATTATGAGAAAGATATTAGGATTTTTGTTTTCTGATTTCTTTGGCTTTTTAGTTAAATTTCTACGTTCGACGATCATGATACCTTCTTTTTCAATAATCGAGTTTATACATCCATTTGTTATAGCAACTGAATGAAAGCATTATCACTCAGCACTATGTCAATAGAACTAGTGTATCGCTCTTACAATTTCACGCCCATTCTTATGTTAAGTGTGAGTATTGTTGGAATCTGACACACGCAAACACCTCATTTTCAAGAGATGTTCCTTAAAAAGGGTAAAATGCAAAAATTGGATGCGAATGATAGATCATCAGTGCAGATGTTATGCAGATATTTTGATAAGAAAAGTTTTGATGTTTTTGAGGCTAATTAAAAGTACTAATCAGTTCATTATTTTGTTTAGGACATCATTATCTTTCCAACAGTATATGATACTTTGTGTTTTCGCAAATAGAATGTTTTTTTGCAATAAAAATGCTGACGTTAGCAACCACATGACATTTAGAAGTGTCCCTCTCAAAAAAATTATATTATAATATTATGATAAACCAACAAATGTGCAAAGTTTCATGCTTTTATTATAATTTGAAGTATTCTTGCAATGTCCTGTGCTAAGTCACCCTACTACAAACATCACAAAACTAGATAAGAGTTTATAGTGAATATTTTTAAGGCATGTTTAGCGTAAGATGCATAAAAATGCAGATCATGTACCGTTAACAATCTCCCATCTTTGCCTTTTGTATCACTGGAACTATTAGTCGGTACCTTTGTTTTTACAAAATTGCTTAAAATTATCTTTAAATTATCTTAAATTATCCACATGTGCTAAGTATACAAACGTAATTGGTGCACGAAAATTGGAAGGAGCGATCGTGTGAGGGCCATTGGAAATAAGGGCACCGGGCTAATATGTACAGTATATAACACCCAGAAATAACAGAGGAAGAAAAACTTGATATTGCCAATGAGACTTTTTTTTGGAACTTTGTTTTTTTACTTACAAAGTAAACAGTATTTTAGTCTCGCTATCAAAACCAATGTTTTCTTATCTTTAGAATTTTATCATATCAAAAGTCTTTGTGAAAAATGAATTTGATGTTTCTTGGCTTTTTTTGATAAAATGATAAAAGATTCGAATAACTAAAATATGATCATATATTTTCTTTTTATAGGTTTCTCAAATTCTTCAACTGTTTTTGAAGTTGAGATATCACCTTCAGAATTCTTTCAAGATGTTGGTGTGATGGTTGTTGAGAACCGGCTACCGGAGATTTCCAAAAAAGGCAGACACACGGGCGTTCATGCATGGCCAATCACTAAAAATTCAAAGAAACAATGCTGTGAAGTTGCTCAAAAGTCAGAGGTTAAATTTTTGCTATGGTTTTCAAGACAATTTAAAAAAAAGTCCTTGGTGCATGGTATTTTTCAGATTTAAATGACTTTAAATACAACCTTTGAAAATTTCCCTGTTTCTTATCTACCACGTTACTAATAAAAGTTCGACCAGACGACTGGTAAAAGTTTTTTTCCGCGCTTTTTTTTTCCTCCGAAAAATCTATTTACATTTGCAGACATTGTTTTGTCCGATATGGCTGACGTTAGCTTTACCCAGGTGATAAGTAGAAAATAAGGAACTTATAACATTGCATATTACAGAAGGAGAGACAAAAACTTCATCAAAAATTCATTCATTTGCATTTAAAAGATTTTAATAGATTTTCAATCCTTCTCTCGAGTTACGTGACCAACAATAATGAATGTTTGGATTTTTAATTTTTTTTTAATAATATGAAGTGTCAAATAATGCTTTTTATACAACATTTCCTGTCTAACCATGTATCTTAATTTAAACTCAACTTGACTTTATTATGAACTTTAATTGATCTCACTAGTCGTCATATATTGAATCAGTTTTTCCTTTGTTCTTTCAGCTTTGTAAATTGGTAGCCAGTACGAGAGCAAACATCCAGCAAACATTTACAGACAAACAAAGCTTAATTATTGAAGTGTTCGGAACATTGGATGAAGGAGATCGAAGCAATCAGCATACATGTCGTGTTTATTTGGAAAAGCTTGTCAATAAATCACACATGATTTTATTGGAAAGATGGGAAGTTAAACTTCAGAAAAGGAAATTGTATGTAAACTTTCCTACTTTTTCATTTCATCTAATAGAAATATCACCCCTCCCCATTATCATCCTTGTCAAACATTACAAATCAACTGTTTGTTACTTTCGTACAGCCCCGCCTCTTTTTCATAAGGTTTTCCTATGGCAACAAAATACAACGAGATCTTGTTGTGTTGTTGTGAATATAATATTCTGTAATTTGTTCAAAGGCAGTTAAATTGAAAGATTTTCCATTACAAATTGCGCATCTGTTAGGTCTTATGTCTAAATATCCTTTTTTAAATCCTCATTAATACAGATAAGGTAATCCAAAATCAGAAATTTGAGGACGTAAACTCTGCCATGATCAGGCAAAATGAAACAAGAACTAAAACTAAATTATACAAATTGTATAAAATTCTATCTAACAGAAGTATCACCAATGAAATTAAAAGAGTCTTATAATACAAGACAAATTTGAAATATATAAGAAAGGTGAAATATTCAGGCCTTTATTGAGAATGTTGACTTTGCTGTTGAATCATTTTGTGGATAAGGACCCTGTAACAGCAATAATTGGTATATTTTCTCCCATTCTAGAATTTTCATTGTTAAGTCTTCTGTATTTTAGCTGTGGTGATTTAGTGGAAAGTGTAAATGCCAGTATGGCATTACAAGCAGTTCGATCCTACTTGCATTTTTCTCAGCTTTGTTCATGGTGGAGCAGCACTCAAGGGAAATTCCCACATTCCGTTATATACAGGTATGTCTAAATAATTCAACTTTACGTCGTCCGCTAACAAAGAACAATGGTTAGTGTTTTCAGACTTAATTGTGACGGTCTATGGGAAAAGGGTGCTTGGTCATTTTTACTGCGATCATACTCTACCCGCTGGCAAAATCACTTAAAACGTCTGTGGAGGAGTGCAATTCTATTAAATAGAGATGTCCTCTTCCACAGACGTTTTTTTCAAGATTTTGAGACGTAAACAAGTAAATTACGGTTCGCTTTATGTCCCCTTTTCCCATTCACATAACGCCTAAATCTCTAGATAATTATTTAGCATGTCCCTCTTTATTTCGAGACCAAATGTATTGGCTACGAACTACAAAATGTATTTTTCGAGACTAAATGTATTGGCTACGAACTCCAAGATGTATTTTTCGAGACTAATTGTATTGGCTAACAACTCCAAGGTGTATTTAAAATACTTGTTATATTACTTCGTTTACTAATCATTTGCCATACTTTGAATGAAAACGAGGCGGGATATGCTACAGTTAATCTCGAGAAAGGTGTGTTTGCGGTAGTGTTAAAAAGTTTCTGTGAAATCCTTAGAGTTTCCGTTGGTGTAATTGTTAGAGGTTTTAACAACGAAACGAGAAGCGACCACGTTCAATACAAGGCCGAGTGGTACTTAGTAATTATCGGTTTTTCCCCAGTACACTTGTTTTTACAAGAACGTCCAACTTCGAGCAAGCCTTCAAACGTTCTTAATTTTTCAGGATGTTAAGCTAAGTTCTTAAATTGTTCTTAATCATAGCAATAAAACAGGTTGAAGTCATTGTATTTAAGATTTTCTGAAGAAAATAGCCTTTTTGAAGCCTTCAAATTTTCTTCACTGCTTCTAAAGTTTTTGTCATTTGAAGCCTTACGTTTGTTCTTGTATAAAAATAACGTGTAAACGCTCGGCAATGTTGAAGATCAAGGGTTAAAAGAGTAATCCAGGGAAGATGTGGCACCGTACCCTAGATGTAGTAACTAAGGAAAGAAAATTTAGGTCGTCCATAATAACTTATGTTACTCACTAAAATATCACAGTGAAAGCACCTTTTACAATTTTGTATAAATTTAAACTGAAAGTGTTTAAAAAAAGTGATATATTGTATAGGATAAATGGGAACAAGCATACATATGTTATTTCAATTTATATCAAGAAAACACTCATCAAACATAATTTTCATGGCCAATTCATTTCCTTATTAAAAATCTTCTAGATATATGCTTTTGTAAATGTTATTCGTTTTGATTAGTCCTTGATACATCACTCTATTATCGAACTCAATATTTCACACAGCATCTAAACTGTTGGGTGTTTTCTTACGTAAATGTACGAGAAGATAAGTTGATGTTTTTTTAATGTTTCTTTATTATAGCTATTTCAGTTTCATAATTAATCCGTCAGATAATTCATATTACGTCATGTTAAACGATATAGCTATAAATTTAAAAATATACTCTGCTATAAACACCCTATGCTTATTCTTAGCTTTCCCTGTGAATGTCATGAATATATGTGTGATTGTAATAATTGTATAATCCTGAAAGATTGCGGTTTTTGTCAAGCACAGTAAAACTACATTAGAAGTATTAATAAAACTAGGGCTACGATTTTTAAATTTGGATAAGTGGTCACTTTGAAAGATGTCGGCCTCATAATATTGTTGGTACATTTTGAGGATTCAAATCCCACATGTAGCTGCTGTTTGTCTCTTGGGATTTGCGTCATCACATTTTCGAAAGCAGCAACTTTTACTTCTAGTGCAACAGCGGTTGTGTTTAGTAATAGAACAGACCATGTTGATCAGTCATGTAGTTATTAGACGGTCGCCTTGAAATATGGGGTACACCCTCCAAATGCAGGTAGCGTAACGCTGTAATTAGAGCTTCGTACTCGCCAGCGTGTGTAGTATCATTCGTTCTAAATAATTTAGAATGTGTATCCGTGGCTGGCTAGTTTAGGCCTATTTTGTAAGCTGTTCCATGCGTTTGAGCTCTACTTGGTTCGGCACAAAAATACGGCTTTGCGCATTAAGCCGTGCCGAGCCGAAATTTGTAGGAAAATTGTTGACTTTAGCTCGACGTGGTAAAACTTATACAATATACCAAAGATGAGCTCATTGATCACGAGCTCTATGTTTCTCCCGAGGCTGTTTATAGGAGAAAAACTGTCATGGTTTTATCCCAGCAAACCGGGACAGACGTCTTGTCACGTGACTTTGTTATTATTTTTGCGCGTAAGAGATTCGAAGCATTCGCATATTGAACGAAATTGTCACGCTTAATCGGGATGAATTTAAGATGTGTGTTTATGTGGGGAAAAAATGTCCGGCTGTTCACTGCCGAGATCCCGTTTTGCTGGGACAATTTCTCATGTAAACGCACATTTATTTTTAGGTGGAATTTGTGGGTAAGGCGGGATCTCAGCAAGCCGAGGCCCCCTTTTAACCGGGACAGTATTTCTCATACAAACAGCCTCTTATAAAGGCATTGCCCTCGCTAATAACACTTTAGAAGTATTGAGGACTTATAAACCATCCTGGCTGATCGTGATTAAGAAATTGTCTTTAATGGCTGGATTTAATTTTAGGATGTCATCCTCTGGTACTGATAGTGAATTTCTGAAGACACCCAGCCATACTCACAATTTCCCATTGACAGAAATCTCTTTGAGAGAAACCATACAGATCACTGTTCAGGCGCTACCACGTATGAACGTTTCGGAATTATCGTTTTTTTTAAAACAAGAGAAAAATATATTTACATTCGATGGAGGTGGACCGTCCAAGGATGATTCAAACAAGAAAAGTGAAGCACTAATTCCAACAAAAGACCGTCCATCGACAAGTGCTTCAGAATGTGGATGTAGCTCGAAACGTAAAGAAGAAAATTTAGATTCATATTGTATAAGTTATAATCGATCAATGAACTGTCAGCAGAACGGATACGCTGGAGAAAAACTTAGAAAGCTAGACCCAAGAGTTAGTAATGATCATTTATTTTCAAAGGCTGATGATTCGAATGGAAGTTCCGTTCATGAGTATCCTTCAAGTAGTTTAGATATATTTCAAGAAAGTTCACATAATGGTGAAAAGACTTCTACGAGTCGTTCTTCAAATGGACAAATGAGTCTATCAAAATTACTGGAAGTAGAAAATGATGCTAGTAAAAATGGTAGCTTCAGTAATGGTGCTACGGCTACGTCTTACAGTAACGGTGCTGCTGTACCATCTTGTAGTAAAGATGAAACTCTAAGTAGCATGTTGGAAGACTTTGATAAAATGGAGACTGGTGAAGACGATTGTGCCGAAGATGACGATGATGATGACGATTTGGAATCGTATAGTTACGACAATGATTTCACTCCTGATAGATTGTTCCCACAAACTCCTGAACTTTGTCAGAAACGTCGTGTTCGAAGTAAATCAGTATCGCCACATTTTGCACTTCGTCAACAGGTAACTTTTCCATTTATTTGATTCTCGTCTAAAACAGGTGGTGGTTCTGTTTCAACTTCTGTAGTCCATACGGAGGTAAATTATAGAGGTAAAATTTCATTTGGTGCAGAAAAATTGTCGTTTTATTGAGTTGTCCGCTTTATAGAGATTTTTCTTAGAGATTTTGACTGTAAATCATTCCGTTCCATGACATACTGTCCGCCTTATGGAAGTGTCCACTTTATAGAGATTTCACTTCAAATGACCCTCCAGTTCGATGTGAACTTTACTTTTCCAGTATGAGTGAAGCAAGTCATGTCGTGACTCAAACATCCTTCAACAGATGAAAATTGATTTGAAACAACCCACTGCGTGAATTATTTTTGTTTGGAGTGAAATGTTGACTTGATATTATTTTTGAACAACATTCTTACCTTCTGAAAAAACCGATTAGTTTACATATGAATTTTCATGAGTTACTTTTGGTCAAGCAGGTTTCGAGTTATGCTGGCAATACCATATTATCCCCACTATGTTACTTTTAGTTTAATCTTGAATGTTTTAGAATGCGAAAAAGAATGTACTGTCATTCATTAAATGTCATTTGGTAATGTTTTGATTTCATTTAGCAGCAATCCTCATCCACCAGTGCTACTTCAAAACCTTTAGCTGCTCGAAGACTAGCCATGGTTGCTGGGACTGTTCCAATATTCAATCCAAAAACGGGATTACCCCTCTCGTCAAGTCCGGTAATATTTTGTTGATAATTTAATACGGATATGTATTTATCCGAGGATTTCGAGGTCAATGATGGCACATTTGATCGGTCGAAATCTACCTCCAAATAGGAAATGTTATTGTGCAGATCAAAGCGAGTACAGTAGACTCTATAACTCGAACTCCTATAACTCGAACTCTCTACAATTCGAATCCTTTTATTTGGCTCTTTTTAGTTAACATTTACGCAAAATACTCTCTATAATTCGAACCCTCCACAACTCGAACGATTTTTTGTCCTCTCGAGCGTTCGAATTACAGAGAGCCTATTGTATCAAATAACAGAGAAAGGGTCTGGTTTTACCGTGGCTTTTAACTTCTCCGGGGAAAAGTGACGAAATATTTTACTATCGGCGAAAGTTTTATCGAATGAAACCTTTAATATAAGAAAATATGATATTTATAAAAGATGAAGTTTTCCGATCAAGGTAGTCGAGATACAGAATATTCGTAATTCGGCTGGACTACGTGTCCATCGTGTTTACGTTTCGTGTCGTTGTCACGCTTTTCTTAGTAGATCCAAATAGTTAATTTATATCTTTTGTTGTTCATGTAGGCACCCATAAAGAAACCTCGAAAGATTTCAGAAAGTAGTTGTAATAGTAGCTTATCAAAAAGTAGCTCATTGGATGATATTCATACATGTACACTGGGACTTAGTAAAAGTGCTCCAGCGCCTTCAAATTTATTAGGAAATTTTGAGGTGATTTTACATACATTTTTATTCAAGTTACAATTGGATGCAGAAATCCGAGTATACGTAGGCTCCCTTACCCTAAAATTACATGTATTATGTAATTGCACTCCCATTAATTGCATCATGTTACTAGTAATTACCTGCATTGATGTTACCATAAAATCATCTCTTCACGCAAGACGATGATCAACACGGTGTTTCTGAAGTACAGATTAATGTCTTTGGTCGGTTAAAGCTTAATGAAAATGTGTTGTTTTCTTGATTTTAGGAATCTGTTTTAAATGGTAGGATGCCAGCAAATGGTACACTAGAGGTATGTTATAATCCATGCAATCCACTTGTATGTATATGTATGATTTTGACTCAAAAAGCTACGTCCATTTTGATCAATCAGATAGATCTCTTTTCTCATTCTAAAAAATTTCTCAATTATCAGGTTTTGGTACAGAATAATGTATGCAAATTGCCTTATTTCCTGTCGAGTTTGATTTCAAAATTTCAGTGTTGGTTTACTTTTAATTTTTATTTATCTTTAGGGATTTTGGGCGGAGCTTGGAGCCAGTGGCACATTTTGTCCGAAACATATTAACCTGCCAATGCAGATCCAATATTTTCTTTTGTCTGATGATAACGCTCCCTCCCCTTATTTGGTAGGTGTAGTCTGTTAATTTCTCTTACATCTTGAAAACAAAATATTAAATCAAATTTAAGATTCAAAAGTGGCTGGAAAAAAGTAAAAAAAATTTGTAACATTTGTTCCAGTACAACGTTCCGTTTAACTTTTTTTGTGCTTAAGATTCATATTTGATTGGTTCAATATCCTTCTTTTTGGGAATGACATGAGTAAACTATCATGGATAACATCTGGTATATTTACTTATTTCGACTAAGATGAAAAAGTTTTCACTTATTTTAGGGGAGAATTACTTTAAAAGATAAGAAGAAAAGGAAGCGTTATAGAGTACCAAGAAAAGGTACCATACAACTAGTAAGTAATGTTATTATTGTCCATGAATTCATTCACCATTACAGAAGCACTGTATTTTTGGTTTTGATGGGGGGGGGGGGGGGGGGGGGGGGGGGGGGGGGGGGGGGGGGGGGGGGGGGGGGGGGGG
>JAUBWS010052300.1:0-32491 GCA_032270445.1 Darlingtonia californica
TTAAGATAAGACAGAACTCTTTTTTTACGAATAAAAATTAAGAACAAATTTTCATCATCCAGAACAGCAGTATTGACATTGCTTTTTTTTCAATTAAATTAATAAAATTTCACGAAAAGGTCTTCTATTTGGATTTATAGATGGAAACAAATTTCCACACCTTCATTTCAGTTCTACCCCCTCATTTTAATGGATTTTGAAATCTTCCGCTAAGATCATATTTTATCATGACCCCTTACTTTATGAAATTTTAGAAAAATACCAATCCGCTCTGCTTAATCCACCCCCCCCCCCCCCCCTCCCCACTACAAAGCACAAAAGAGTACAAAATCTTATCCGCATGTGCAAAAGCAGCCAACGGGACGACTTCGCAATTACATATGTATCACCGGTAGTGATTCTTTTAGAAGATCTGGTACAGGCTGATTTCCATATAGAAATTAAATCTTAAAGAAATAAATGCAAAAGTGCCATAAAAAGAAGTCTTATTCATTATTTCAAGAATTGATGGAAAATCCTAAGTATTTTATCTTATTTACCTAATAACTATATATTGATGTGTTCGGCCAAAAAGTCTGGTGCTGTAGCGACAGTTCTCTGGTTCTTTTGAAAGGAAAAAGGGAAAAGTATAGTATGATGTATTACATGAGCTTTATGTTATATGAGCTTTATGTTATTGACAGTTGTAACTATTACCGGTTGGTTGACATTTCTTTCTGACAAGTTTTAACATATTTGTGATCGACGTTCGGAGAACTAAATTGGAAAACAACAGATTACTGGAAATACTTTATTGATGCATGAAAATTTTGCATTATCAAAAGTTTGCTGTTTCACTGGTCGTGATCACAAAACTGCGAAAAATTAAAATGCGTCAAAGAATCTTGTAAATTTCCAAAAGTTCTATTTCGACGTATTTTGACGTTTGTGTCAATTGAGATATCTTCAAGATGAAATTTTCAGCTCATCCATGGAAAAAAACATTTCATGAAGTATAGAGTTTTCAATAAATCTCAAAATTAGAAAGTTGCCAAAAATAACGTTCTGTCCGACCGCAAAATTAAGATGCTACAAAAACCAAAATTTGCTGAAAAATATCGCGAAATTATGATGTAGTGAAAATTTGATGCCGCGAAATTTTCATGGAATGAAGTAATAAATCAAGAAGATGATTTATCAAATCTTTAAGAGAACCTCAGTCACCCACACACGAGAAATCACATCTTCGTTATTTTTCAATGCGTTCTCCGTCATCAAATGCATACCCAGTAATCATCCCCGATCGCACAACCTCTTACATCATCCCCACCTTCCACGAGTTCTTCTGTTCATCTCTTATAGTTATCTTTTGCCATCTTTGCAAAAAACATTTCCATCCATTGTTAGAAAAATAAGTCAGTCAGGTTGACCTTGCTTGTACAGGGTTTTTTATCAATAGTTATAATAATTTTTGAAAACTTTTGCAACCCCCATCTTCATAATTGTTCATGCAAATGAAGCAAAAGTAAACACTACTTCTTACTCGTGTTCGATCTCAAGAAGCTTGTATTCTTGACAAATTGGAGTGATACCTTTAGACTCATCTCTTTTACTTTCATTTTTCATTCATACGGTAGAAAATTTGAGAAACGTTCAAAAAGTTGCAAAATTTCCGGAAATTAACGGTTTTTATTTTCGCAATCGACCAAACTTTGTTATAATACTCGCAAAAATTTAGGATTGTTTTAATTAGTTTTTCATTTTTCTAAAAAAACTTTAATACCACAAAATTTTTTGAAATAGAATAAGTGCTTAACTCTTTCAGGTCTGGAGGCACGCTGGGCGGTTATTAAATCTATCAATCTTTAACTGTTCATATCTCAAGAACTAAACACTTTTTTACCTTTGGAGCCTAAATTTTCTGAAAGTATGTTTTCAAGCCTAATGCACGTGGATATTTTCCCCAAAACATATTCAGTTTTGTTCGACCTGAAAGGGTAAACCAGGGATATGGAAACAACAGATGGTAACGTTTTCTTTTTCATGTACAATCAACTTCTTATATAATCTGTGCAAAAATCTCTCGTATACAGTGGAAGAAGAAGACACATTGCTTGCCCTGTTCACTTTTTAGCTTAAGCATGTAAAGTTGTTGGAAACATATAAAATAAACATTTTTATAAATCATTTACATAAACACGAAAAGGCTTTATGGTTATCTAGAGGCATAAAATGCAATAAAAAGTCAGTTCTTGTCTTATAAAATTTCTTCATATCCAGGAAACGTATGTCCAGATATCTTTCAAAGTTCGTTGATTGAAAACACTGTCCAAGAATACCAATGGTGGCTTCAAGCGTTAAAGTTAAATCGACCAAAAGGGTCAAAGTAGCAAATGCTAACAATACCTTTTTCATGACAAATATTTTTCAAACTAATACAACTTTCATTAAATTTTCAGAAAAGTTATGAATAAAAACGACGATAAACAGATGTTGAAGAGCGGAAAGTTTTCATAAAACTTTTATTTGAAGAAAACAGAATCAAAACAAAACAAAATGAACAAGAGATTAATTTTTTTTACTGAAAGGGCCTAAATTAATTTTAGAGGCATTTTGTGCTAAAAAAACCTGATTGTTTTTGCCAGATTCAAATTACCTGTATATTTCTTCTTCGATTCCTTCATTATTCTTTTATCAACAAAATTATCTAACTCTCTAAAAACCTTTCCAACACTAATCAATTTTTTGTAAAAGCGATATAAGAAGAATTAGTGCTTTGAAAGAATGGTATTCTGAGTTGGTTTTCATTAAGTAATCAAAAGTGGTGGACTCTCAAGTTTCGCTGATTGACTGTCTCGCTCCAAAACCGTCAATTTTGTTTTAACGCTTTATTACGCTTGATAAGCCTCAACTTCTCATAAATGAAGTGCATTTTAACGTGGCTGATATGTTGTTTAACATCTCAGGGACATCACCATTATCCAAACTAATTGAAATGTGTAAATGGTAGCCTTGTTATTGACCAAATGAATACTCCATCGTATAGTTGATGAATACTCCATCGTATAGTTTCTATAAACATACCATCATTTAGAGCAAACGAACAACGATGCCGTTTATTTGGTACTCATTGCAATTTCCTTTCCATCTGGCCGTTTGTCATGCTATTTGGATGGGCTCAGTATCCAGCAATACACCCAAAAGTTTAAAAAGATCTTCATCGGAGGAATCCATCTTCTTTGGATACACACAATGATGCATACCACGAAAAACGTGTGGTATACCATCCGACTTCACACCTTCTTTCAATACAAGTATTATTTTCGGTGTCTTTTGGCATGTGTGGTATAACATAGTGTTTATTAGTTTAAACTCAGTGTGTATTTTACAGACTTTATCGGGAACATCTTCTGCATCTAAATCGACTGAATTCAAAGCCTGTGAAATAAAAAACAGGTATTTGTTAGGTTTAATTGACAAGACTGGCTCCGACTGGAGGCAACGTCTGCGTTGAGATTTACATGCTAAAACAGGAGTAACCAACTAAATCATTGTAGAATTTGGACCATCGCATACGTGCCTCTCAAGAAAATGGCCCGGAAATATCCCGAGAATTGTCCATGATATATTCCTTAACACCCTTAACTTCTCATCATAAGAGTCTATATGAGACTGTTGAAGTCATAAATTTAGTGATAGTGAATAATGAATAAGATCAATTTTTTGGGACAATAATTATCAACGGTTGTATGTTCAAAATATTTTATGTGACGATCCATGGGAAAAGGGGGCATGGATGTCACTTAAATAGAAATGCACTCCTCCACAGACTTGCTTTTTTCATGATTTTGAGAGGCAAACAAGTGAATTATGGATAGCTTTATGCCCCCTTTTCCCGTAGACCGTCATAAATATCATAAGTGAATTAAGCTTACTTTGATATAGTCCTGTGATAGTATGACAATAATTTTGTCTGCAGCAGAGATCTTTCCTGGTAACCAATTGGGAAGGCCACCGGATGCGTTTATCTCAACAGTGCAAAGCAAATCAATTATACAATGTATACCATAGTGTCTTAAACAGGAAATTAATTTCAGCAATGAAGTTTCTTTATGTTCATCCACCAGGTAGGAAATGTATGCAGTTGGTATCACTTAAAATAAAAAGAAGTAAATCAAACTTTGTTACATCACAAAAATTCAATTTTGGATTGAGTTTTTCTTCGAAGGAAAGAAATTATCGGGAGGCTGGAGCAACTGAAGGTGAAAACAATTAGTATCAAATTGAAGGGAAAACAATCAAAATAAACTTAATGTCAAGATGTTTTGGAAAGGAAATTTAATCAAAGCAATGGATAACAGAGTCAAGGTACCGTTATTTGTGGAAGTCCGACGGCGAGTTGCGAAGGCAGGTGGCAGGAGGATCACGTGTAAAATTTCCAGTATTTTGTTTAATACTCAATTTAGAGATGGCGGGTGAAAGTTATGCATGCAAAGATTTACGCTCTTTCTTTTCTCTCAATTTTTGGCTTTATATAGATTCGTTCTTTTCCCACTATTTTCTCGCCTTTTTCGATTCGCAACTGGTTTCGTGGTCTATTCGATTAATTACGCGCGAAATGCAAGCGGAGTGGTCTCCTTTTCCATTGCGTACGCGGCATATAAAATTACTACATATACTGTGAGGTCTAAAAAATTTAAGACGCTTTTTGTGCTCTACGTAAAAGAATTGTTATTATGGTTTTTTTCTCTGCGGAGAAGAGTTTTTGACTTGATTATTTAAATTCTATCAATTATGGTCTTTTAAACCCTGAACAAGAGAGGTGAACATAAACAAATGAAAATGATTACATGGCGACGGAAGACAGAAGATGGAAGAAAAGTCGGATGAAGAAGTTTACTGGTAGCTTATTTATTCGCATTTTATTGATATTTTAGCAATTTAGTAAAGAAATAGTGGGGGGATCTGTGGGTTTTGGATCATTATATACTTAGATTAGATTGTAGCGTAGTTGTCTGAGTTTATTTTTCTTTGCCATTGGGAATGACGTGTTTGAAAGCGTGACTAAATTTCAAGTACCTTGGCGATGTTATTGGTGAAGCAGGTGGATGCGATGATGCAATCACAACTCGTATTACTGCTGCTTTGAATGCTTTCAGGCTTCTACTTCCTATACTGACAAACTACAGTATATCCCTGAGAAATGATGGCCATGTTTTCAATACATGCGTGAGAAATGTTTTGTTATATGGAAGTGAAACTTGGCCTATATCTTGCGAACATACCTGTCGTCGTCTCGTGGCTGCTGACAGTGGTATGATACGATGGATGTGCCACATCACACTATCAGATCATGTACCAACATCTGTTCTCTTGGATAACCTGGCATTAAACAGCATTCAAGCAGAATTTCGGGCCAATCTTCATAGAATGGACGACCAGTTGTGGCCAAAACACATATCAAATTTCAATGTTGAGGGTACTATCCCTAGAGGTAGACCTAAGCTGCGATGGTCTGATGTCATAAACAAGTACCTTAAAATTCTTGGCATCAGCAACCAACTGGCAAATGATAGGGTCCTCTGGCGTACGGCCATCAGACCCAATGGCGATGCAACCCAGAAGGAGTGCAACCCTTGATGAAGAGGAAAAGGACACTTTAAACGCCTGGTAAGGTAAGGTAAGATTTTATTTAAGACAGTATTTCGATATTTTCTGCTGTGGTGCATATTTTTGGCTAGGTCTGTGATCATTCGAATAAGGTTGTGCTTATGCTTATACACTTGCTTGGCACATGCATCTAAAGCACAGAATTTTTGAATAAATTTGACTCTTTTGGAGAATAATTCTTTTTATACTGGGAAGAAGGGTTAATGGCATTGTGGTATTTTGTACCAGAGAGCATAAAGATCTTGAGTTTTTTTGTGTGCAAGTCACCCCATGTTAATTGGAATGCTCTAATAAGCAATTTATATCACATATTTGCACAAATGCCTTTAAGCCGATCAACTTTGAAAGCAAATATACTGTCTGACAATTCGAACGTTTGAAGTGGTGAAAAATGTGGTGAAGCAAATCAAACTAGAAAAGAACGAGAAAAACAAATAGAAGCTTGCATCAGCTCGCTTGAATATGATACCAGCAGAAAAGAAAGCAAACAACATCACTCAGCAGGATGGGGCTTCAATTTGGTTGACGACTCTTCCTTTAAAGCAGGAAATTACGTCAAACAGGAATTTGTCGATGCACTGTACCTAAGATACAACTGGGACCTCAGACACGTTCCGCAACAATGTGCTTGCAAAGCAATGTTCTCTTTGCAGCACTCGCTGAATTGCCAGCTTGGTTGATACGTAAAAGTAAGACATAACAACCTGCAAGATGTCTTTTAATCCATCTTGAAAGAGTGCTATGAAGACGTACAAATCGAACCACCACTATTGCCAGTGACTATCAAATCAGTGGATTTGAAACAGTCTGCGATAACATCTGAAGAAGCCAGATCTGATACTAGTGGACACGGATTCTGGCAGAGATGGGGAATTTTTCGATGTAAAGGTTTGTAACCTAAACGCCAAGACGTATCAAAGCAAATCCGTGAAAACTACATTGTCAGCACAACAAGCGAATCCAAATCGTGGATCATGGAACCTTCACTCCATTGGTTATTGGAGTTTCGGGTAGCGTTGGACGTGAAGCATCAATTTTCCTGAGTAAAGTATCAACTAAGATCTCTGAGAAGACAAAAATGAGGAAAAATGAGACCATAACGAATAAAAAAAAATATGCTTCAATCTCCTACGATCCGCAACAGCAGCGATGAGAGGTGACAGACGAGCGACAAAAGAACGAGAACATTAATGTAAATGACCATTAGATGCACTTTTTGCAATTACTGATGAATAGCATGGAATATTATATTTAGTGTCTATATCGTACACTATAACTATATCTGTAGCTCGTGAGGAGCGCACGAAGGTAAATGATAATGCCGATAATTACCTTGTAAACTAATTTTATGGCGTCTCGGGACTGCACACGTGTGTTGAATTAAAAAAAAATTGCTTCTTGAATATAAACGTAAACATCAGGGTGCTTCGAGAAAAAATAAGAGGGGGGGGGGGGACATTTATTCGGGACCTTAGAGTAAGTGGTTCGATAGCAATGTTTGTTTTTGTTTTGATGATTGATTTTCGACAAAAAAAACTACCTCGCCATTTCGCTTCTTTATGCATTACAACATAAAGATTGAACTTTAACAAAATCACAAGCTGTTTGCCCTTAGTCTACCCGGTACACCTTGCTCAAGGACAAATTTGTCCATAAAAGTTTGGAGCTGGTCTGCCGTGGTAGATTATTTGCCCTTTGATTTCTTTGTATTTCAAGAAAAAACGAGATGATAATGCTCAGTTATTGTGAAAAACAGCTGATTCCGATACAGTAAACCAGCTTTTGAAAAACTTGGAACATCAGTTGCCTCGCTTCCATGTAAAAATGAAAAAACTGGAGTGTAATTAGGAAAAGAGTTTATTTTATTCTTACTTTCTTCAGTTAGCTCTGCTAATGGAACATTTCTTTTCTTCTGATATGATCTTCGCCCGAAATAAAGTGCAAGAAGAATTCCAAAGAGAAAAACAAAACAACCAACGACAATGAAGAGTGTTTGTGTAAATGAAGGTTTCTCATCTTTTCCAGTTCCAACAAGCTCCTCTATAAAATGTGTTCGTTCGAACATGACTTATACAAAGTTTGTATAGATAATATACATACGTATACTTGGGTTGCAATACTTTGCAAATGCACGATTCAACGATTTGCGATGCACGATGCACGATGCATTACGTACTTTAAAGAGAAAAACTTTCGTGGTATAACGATTTCGGGAGATTTCGCGGGGATAAACTTTCGCGGATGGGGAAATTTTAAAGGTTTCGCGGGGAAAAACTTTAGTGGAATTGAAAAAAAATTCAAATCAACAAATGAATCGTTCAAGTAGTTAAAAGTATTTTTTTCTTTCTTTTTCAATCTAATTCTGTTACAACTTTATTTCTTTTGCAAATGATGTCACTACATTTAATTTCACTTGGTGAAAATTTTTGGTATGGTAAATGCAGGGGCTAAGAAATTGCGAATATCTTTAGTTGCAACTTCTTTCTTTTTCAATACGGTTTTTTTTTTCTCTCTCGCGGCTCTTAACTTCCAATTTCTTCTGGTTTGGGGATTGAGGTAAGATCCTACTCTAAGGACCCGAATATCCGACCCCTCCCCGCCCTTTTGAGTGGTTGATTTTTTTTTCGCTGACATAGCCTGTTATATGGTGAATTATCTTAATTAAAACTTAAATTTATATTACCTATTTTTCATCTGAAAACTTTGTTTTCTTATCTTCAACCATTCCCTATTCAAATAACTTTCGTAAAATTGTACTTTCGATAAATTAACCAAATTTTGATCAAAATAGTAAAAATCCGACTCCCCAACTTTTATTGGGTTTGAGTGTCCTGGAGTGGATTTGAGTAGCCATTAGTGGGTTTGAGTGGCCTGGAATGGGTAAGTGCGCAAAATGATAATGCTGTATATAATCTATTATCTAACACACAGAACGAAGAGGAGCCGAAAAGTTTAATTATTATTTTATCAATAATCTTAATAATTAGGATAAATTATGCATGAATCGTGCATTGTGCATCACAAATCGTTGAATCGTGCATCGCATAGTATTTGACTCGAATTTGACTATCCCTTGCGAGGTTTTCGGTAGTGAAATTTTCTCAATTACTGTTAAGTCTGCACGGTTTCCAGGAAGGAAGTAATTACTTCATCACTCTAAGAAACATTCTTATTTGATAAAAATGTTAGATGTTCGACTTAATGATAATTGGAATACAAAAGAGGAAATTCTTTGTTACCTTTACACTTTCTAACGCAATTCCTAGAATCTTCTTCGTCGTTTTGGTGCTGAGGGCAGTTATGGCTATAAGTTTCTTCAGCGTTGTTGTTGTATTTACAAACTCGTGTACGACTTTTTCTTCCAGTGCAAATCTCTGTATCGGCTTTACACGTTTCTGTACATGAGCAGTGACCCCAATCTCCCCACTTACTCCAAATGCCCGACACTGGAAAATAAAAAAATGACGAGTTTTTTTGACATCTTAATCATGTTCCACATGGGTCTAAATGGTTCCCCTCAGTCAAGCATTAAAGACGAATAATGGATGATATGAGGCCTTACGTGGACAACCTCCAATTCCTTTGATTTCAGCTTTATTTTCTTTTAACCTTGGATATGTTTCGATCTAAATTATAAGAAAATAACATAATCATTTAGTGCATCACTGGCATCGTGACATTAATCTTTTCTCTAACCTAGTTGTTGCGTAGAGTGCAGATCTGCTTGCGTTTGCACACATTTCAAGCTAACATGGAAAATTATATTACAAAGCGAAAATAAATCGAAGAATGATTCGAGAATAGAAGTAACTGATCGATCTATGCGAAGAAAAATTGGACATATCGCTTATTGCTTAAAGACATTGTTAAACACCGCGAATTTAAGAGCGACTAAGGGGAACGATTTTCTTTGTAAAAAACAGATTTCAAGAAATAACTATGCCCTTGGTATGTCAAGTATGGAACATCATTTGGAATCGAAGAAAGGTGAATGCAAAACTTACTCTAACAAGATATTCAGTGCTCTTGACGAAACCATGTTTTTCTTCATAATAAAAGTAAGTCTCCTAAAACAAATACACCGTTTCGTAGTGTCATGGCTAAGTAGATGAAGTCATGACGTATATAAAGTTGGTGTTGATATCACGATCTTATCATACGTTTTTCTACAACCAAAGTCAAACTTTATTGGAAATTCGTCCTTCACTATTCGCCATTAATCCTTTTGCTGCCAGAATTTAGTACATTTTTAAAAATATTCTTCACAAGTTTTGCGTGCATGAACAAGGCTACAATACTAGTCACTTTATATTTAAAATGATTAGATTTTGAGATTATGAGCTCTTATAATATGACCCGTGAGGGATCAATATATGGCGTTAGCATCCAAAAGAGAACGAAATAATAACGAAAGTAAGGCCGATATGACATGCCGTGCTGGAATACTCGATATCCAAACCTCTATAATAGCGATCTGATTGGTTCTTTTGATGATTTCGGGCAATACAAGCGATTTTGTTTCTTTTGATTGTGTTGTTTTTATCAATATTCACTTTGTAATAGAAATGGACAGGTAATAGCATGCAAAGTCTTAAGGTAAAAACTTTGCATGTGTTCCAGGCTAGGTCAAACTCGGATTGGGAAGGTCTTATTTTTGTTCCTATTTGCTTCTAAAAAAATACCCCTTTCATTATAAAATCATAAAAAGAGATGTTAACTAAATCATATTCTTGCACATTCTCAAAACACCAAATTGCTAAAAAATTACGCGTTGTTGTGTAATAATAAAATTGTTCTAACAAAAAAAATCAGAGTATCTGGATTCAAAAATAATCATTTTTTCGTTGGTAATTAACTGAATACCTGAGATCTAATACAATCAATTACTTAATTACCGTGTTGCTTGTTTCGAAACACTCTAAATAGATGTCATGGTCAAATCTTGGTTTGATGTAAACGAGATAATGATCCAATTTGTCAACACCAACTATTAAAGAAATTTCACTAATTACATTCGGATATGGAGACTGGAAGTATCGTATAAACCATTACCATGAATTTAATTAATCAAGTGTTTGTTTATGACCTATTCTCTACCTTTATAATGCTGTTACTTACTATTGGGAATAGAGAGAGCCAAGGAAAAATAACTACTAACTGTCAAACTTAAAATAAAGATGATGTTCACGAGTTCAAACTTGAAATCAAATCAAATTTCATGCAAACATTCACACTACACGTTTTTTTTACAAGAACAAACGCTTTAAGAACGTAAGGCTTCGAAAGGCTATTTTCTTAAGAAAATTTTCAAATTCAATGATTTCAACGTGTCATTTGCTGAAATTAAGAACAAGTTAAGATTATTCTTTAGATTAAAATCCCAAAGAATTAAGAACGTTTGAAGTGAACTCGAAGTTGGATGTTCTTATAAAAAACGTGTATTGCTATGTGAATCAATCAATATAGGAGTACAAAATTCCGCACAAGGTTGTCCTGCACCCTTTAAAATCTATAAACAGTCTATCAGAACTTAGGGCTGTTTTCCTGGTAAAAATAGACAAGAAATTGATTGGGACAAGTAAGAACAATAAGGTTTCTTGTTTAATCGAGAAAGTCAATAAGGAAGTTCCATAGTTTGTTTTAACCAAATAATATTTCACCTGGGTCATTCCACACAATTTTCATGAAATTAGTTCGATTTTCTATACATTGTCCATGAACAGAACGAAAATTTACAAGGCCTGGTGCTTGATCATTGGAATTTACATAGCTTTGATTGCATGTTCCTATATCAAAGAAAAAGAAAAGGATTTTATATAGTAAACAAATTGACACCTACCGAATCTATTCATGATAAAATAATTGATTCCAGCTATCTATGAGGAATATTTAGCAAATGTCGATCCCCCTCCCCTTCTCCCTGATCAAAACCCCTGGTTGTCAACTACGGACCTATAAGCTTCGAGTTAGTTTCAGGGATTTAGTGTGTTGATTCATATACAGGAAATCTGAATAACAAAAGTCTGAATTAAAGGTAACTTTATAATTGGGGTCAATCGGAGGTCAAGTGTATTCAAATTTAACAACGGGTGAAATGATAATTAGCTGGCAATTTTCATATTAGTTATTAACCAGAGGTTTCTAGTAGTAGTCGGTAAGACATGGTATAAAAGATCCAGTCAACACAAGTCATTTTTATGTTACAACATCCATATGATGTACCGGCCGATGATGAAAAAACTTACGAATTTTGCGGTGTCCATCAATAACTAAAAAAGTGCCATTCGCTTCCTGAAATAGATCAAACAATCAATGCCAATAATCATATCGGAGAAATTTGATCAATCTATCATAAACACAAACAAACAGTAAACATTGTACTTCCTTGATTGATGTAGTACAAGTCATCAAAAGTTGAAAATAGTTTTAAATATATTGGTTGCAAGTAAATTTTGTTGTGCGAACAAAACCACAAGTGACTCAGAAGGCGCCTTCCACATCCCTTAGTGACTTACGAGCTATGTCAGGGAGCCGCGGCGTGAAGCCTTTATGGTCCAACGGAAATATATTGAGAAGATTTTTCCCACAATGGTTGGGCAATGAAAAAGATATTTTATTCCAAAATTGTGTTTTCGAGAAAGTTGGCTTTTGATAAGTGGGACTTCGTACAAATCGCTATAAAACCATTCACTAAGTTGGACAACTATTTTTGGTCCTTTCAGAGGATATCTCATACAAAAACAATTCGGATAAATGGAATATTCGCCAAGTGGGAATACTCTATCTCTCTTATGTATATTTTCCCTTCAGTATTCACTTATCGAAAGTAAACAATGGGCTTTTCCAAAAAAAAATTGTTCACCCTATGTTGAGGATATGGACTTACATGAAAAATGTCATGACCCCCTGGATGTCCAAAAATAGTAATATAACCCTCTGGATTTGTTCTATTTTCGAATAGAGACCCCCTGGACATCAACTCTTTTGTCAATTTTTACAGGTAAGACCCCTTTTCAGCAAAGCACCACCCCTTGGAATTTCACAATTCGCGAGCACCCCCTAGAATTCCGATATTCTCAACATAGGGTATAAAGTTTTTTTCTTGAAAAGCCCAACAGACTAAAACTTTTTTATCAACTTGTGTCACTACTTTAAACTTAATTTGTATCATCCTATAAATGCCAATGTCCACTCAAATGGACATGGCCAAGGAAACATTTTTATGGTTCTGGACTCCTTGGTAACGGCTTAGGAGACCCATGCACCAGAATTCCTGCCGCTAAATATGTCTAAAGATTGCCAAAATCTTGAAATTTTCCGGCAATTAAACAATTAAAGAAAAAAAATTTGCTGACCCAATCCCCATCACTGTGTTTATACTGAACTTGTGTCCAAACTTTACATTGGCACAGATACCTTAACGCTTTTCCCCGACAATGATGCCATATGGCATTAATTATAACTTTCATTACAAATTATGAACTTCAAATTTTCAAAAAACATTTTATGGAATTTTTTAAATCTACTCCACGAGAGTCATTTTGGTATTTAAAACATAGGGGTACCGGCGTTTTTAAAAATTTGCCAGGGAAAGGAAAGGGTTAAGTCGATCGATCACGACACCCCATTTTCAAGGAAGCTTGATTAACAAGATCCCAATAGACGGGTTGTCATTTTGGATTTCTGGATTTCACTTCCCATTTGTAGGTTTGGTCAAAATAACTCATCTTATCTAAACAACTTTTCATGACAAAAAAGAACAACTTCTTAATGAAAAAATTTAATCATCCAAGAGTCAGCTGTTTTTTCAGTAAGATTACTTTACGTTGATTTTATTCAGTAAGATTACTTTAGCGTTGATGTTATCATTGATTTTTTGTAAAGTCACTTATCTTATAAGAATCTTATAAAATCAGAAAGTGAATGTCAATGTCATTTGTTAAATGTGTCCACCGTTCTTCAATGGAAATTTCAACACATCCTCTTGGTTAAAATGGAGAATAATGTCGTAACATTCTTTCTCTGAAATTTTAGTTTATCAACTGACTTTTGCCGAAGTAAGTGTAAGAACTTACCGAAGCAATTAAGATTGCAGCAAAGATCAGACCATACTTGATTGGCATCTTCATTATCGACAAATTAATCTAAGATAAAATTGTAATCATAAAATGGTATCAAGTTCTCCATCAAGATTTCGACTTCACCACGAACGTAACCAATATTTTTCATCAATTACCGAGAAAGTTGGCTTTCTCAACCAAGATGTTTTCTTTCAAAAGAATCACTTTGATTTTATAAGGAATTTAGAATAGCTATGAAGCTCCAACTGACAATAAGATATGTTTATTTTCCAAGTTCCTGTTGATGATGTTTCCCTAAACATAAGAAAAAACCATCGGAAAATGGTAGACATGCGTTATTTTTGTCGATTTGATAGAAGAAAAGACCATAAGATGACCGCAAAAGTTTCGCGCTATCCATAACCACGGATCATTTACAAATATGAGAGAAATTAGATCTGGGGAGACCTGCATGACTTGTAAATGCTAAATGTGTTGTACATCAATTGCATACTGATTATATCTGTATGGTCACGTTAGCGAGGCTATCTATCTCTCGTATATTATTTATATCTATATTTTACATGTCTGAAATTAATACCTATAGACATTTTCGTTTACATTTTATTTTCTCAAAATTCCTATAACAGCCACATTAATTTTCACTACTTCTGTTTTACAGTCGCAATCCAATTATTTTGCAAGATTCTATGTTACAAGGTACAGTGAAATTTTTAATATATGTATTTTTTTTTTTTACTTTGGATTTCTCGTTTTACCCTTAGAGCGTGTTTTCGTTTTCTTTTTGTTTATGTTTTTAGTTTATTGTAGTTATTCGTTCACTATGATATTATATTAGTTAACAGTATACGTTATACTTTTTCCTATTTTTATAATATTTATTTTACACTACATTAACCACATACATATCTATTTCGAAAGAAGAGCCAATTTATAATTATTTATTGGAATCGAAATATATAACCATTATTATTATTGTTATTGTTATTATCTGAAACCACTATAATTAGATGAATTATTATCAATTACCTACAAACTAAAAACAAGTACGTCCTTGCAACAAACCATGCCAAATAATCACACATTAACTCAACAGAGCTAAAAAAACTGTAGTCCAGTTAAAACGCGTCTGTATATGCGTTGTTTAACAAAAGAAAAATACTATGTTGTTACAAAAAGCATTTCAAAAAGTTATGATGATATATGTCAACAACTGAAATTAAAATTCAATTAGTGGTCAATATTTTTATAATTGCAAGTGTAGGCAATGACAAACTTTCGAAGAGATATAATGTAATGCCAAGAAGATAAACAATGCAATTCAAGCACCTGTAAATATTCCTTTTAATGAAATTCGTAAAAAACTACATTTTTGTGAAATTTCTTTTCGTGGTTGATCAAAGTTTGTGAATTTTGCAAAAATTAATTATAGCGAGTACTTTCTTTCTACAATGAACACTAGCGATTTTTCGAATTGGATGTCATGGTTAAAAAAACCTTTGATTGCTATGATGGATTGTACTTTGCGATTGCGATTTTTCGATACAACCACGAATTTTTCCCCTGTGAAGATCTCTGAGAATAAAAATGATATTATAAATTATAATTTATTATAATATTATAAATAAATTATTTTCGACGAGTGAGTGAAGACACAAAAAGATAATAAATCCCTGAAAATTTGAACTCAATTTTAATATTTTTTTAAAAAGATATCTTGAAGCAATTCACGAAAGCGCAATTTTGATTTTTTGCCATGGCAACTTTTTTGAAAAAGCTAAAAAGGAAATTCGAGCACAAGGCATGTAGTTTGTAATGACTGAATGAATCTTGCATCTGTAAGTCTTTACAATACCAAGATGAGCTTAGAATAAACTAAAATACAACATTTTCAATGCGGTGAGGGGGGTTTAGCTTTTCTAAATTTCTCCAACGTTGCAGAACATGCCAAGCATATAGAACATATGGAACATGAAGAATATGTGCAACATACGGAATATATAGCAGGGGCCGCGGAACACATTTTTCTTTAGGGGGCTTGAAGCGAGGCAAGATCATTGTTTTTAATTATTGCTAATTTCTAAGGACCATAATTGCAAAAATTATTAGCCCTAGCCCCCTGGCTCCGCGGCCCTTGTATAGAACATATGGAAAGTATAATATACAGATATGCTATGCTATTATCTCCCTCTGTTTCATAAATGCACCTTTCTTAAGAAACACGCTTTGTGAGGCAGCGTCAAAGTTTTTAACAATTCTTATATTTGAGCTTAAATGTTTCGCAAATGTTTCTTAGTAAATTAAGTTTTTTTAAACGAAAATGAAACTTGCAATAGCATCAAAATTTATACTTCATATGAACACGAGAAGTGTTTTCTTTTTTCTGTAAAAATATGAAGCAAGTATTGTTTCAAAAGTCAGATTTTTTTCCTTGTACTTTGTTTTTTGCTAATTCGAGCCTAATATTTCTTATTCTCGTGAATAAAAAAAACTGTAAAAATGAATAAAATACCAACCAGATTATAAATGCAGAATAGCTGATTGAATATTAAAAATGAGTTGTGTTAAATATGTTTGGAATCTTGTAGAATGAATTTGGACATCCATAAGACATCTACAATAAATTCATTTTCAAGACCATATGTTTGTTGTTTACTTTAGTGACTTTTCAACATTTCCAGCAATGAATAGTGCATCCCAAATTCAACCTATTTTACTTTTCCTAAGGTTTATTTATAATATCTTTAAAAGCTTGTAAATAATTTATTTCTTTTTCATGCTATCTTTTATGACGCTTTAACTGATACGGTTTTATTTTTTTGCTTTATTTTTGCTCTATTTTTTTTAATTGTTCGTTAAACTACATGATAAATTTGTATGTAAAGATAAATCAGAAGAAAATATTAGTTCTATCTTCAGAAAGACTTCTCCATATGAAAATAACAACAAAAAGTACAACTTTGGGTGGTCGATTAGATATGCTAAAGTAAGAACACACAAAAAGCATTTGCACAAAAATATGCGAAACATTGCACAAAAAACTTAAAATAAGTAAAAAAAACGAGAATCTTATAGGATGCGACTACACCCCCTTAAATGCACTTCTAAAGTTGGGAGATTATGCGATTTTGTTATTCTATTACCCAATCACCTGCCTCCATTTCTTGTTTTGAAACGAAAAATAGGACAGGAAAAATTAAATATTCTAAAAAGTCTTATTCAAAAATTGAATATATATTTCATCAACAAAAATTAAAACATGTAATTATATGTTTTAAGACGAAATATATATTTAATTTTTGTGAATTAATCAATGACAAGAGTTGAGTCTTATTGGCTCATAAATTTTTCCTGTTCATCTCATACTTGTTCTAGGAAAAAGTCAAAAGAAAATAATTCGTAATAAACCAACATACAGAACAGACTCATCAAAAAGAGATCGAAAAAATACATCTAAGGTATTTTTTGCAAGGTTGAACAATTTTATTACAGGGATGTTCCAACAAACAGACAATTCTGTAATCAAAGGAAAAATCTTTCTACGAAATTAGGTATTTTTTTCGTAAAAGAGCGAGCAGACAGACAGTAACATCGATTTGTCTTCCAGACAAGCGGATCATAAAGTAACTGGTCATTTGCCAACCAAAATTCAGTCCAAGCAATTCAATTCAATCAACATGATATTTTGAGCGATAAGATACTTTTTACTTATTCAAATCAAATTAATGTGGATTATTTACAGTTGACATTTAGATATCTACTACTTGTCCACCATCTCTTGCATAGTAGTAAGTCTGACGTTTCCCACTGGACAAGCTGTTGCCTGTCTGTCGCATGTTGTCTGCATCAACGTTTCATACCAGCGGCTATATTTGTCACCGCAGACTAGAACAGAGGAGTGAAAGTCAACGTTGAAAATATATGTTTACCAGAAATTCAGCCAAGCTATAAATTTGGCAATGGAACGAACATATTACAGAGAGAAATTTTTGTGATTCTTGTTGATATTTTTAACCTCCGCATCTTGTACAAGTCAATTATTTTGGTTTCCTTATCAGAAATAAGTTCCACTAATACCTTGCCCCCGCATCTGTCAAAATACTTTAACAAACGTTATTTCAACTTCTCCAGTTCAAAAAACCACTTTTTAATACTTCTTTTGAGCTAAAATTGATGATAAAGAGAATTCTTTATGAGAATGTTTTTCATTGGTTAAGGACTGACATCAGTAGCTAGTTAAAGCGCTGAAGGTCACTTTTTGTGGAATATTTATATAACCTTTAGAGTTCAATCATATGATGACGTATCCAGAGGATCTCAAAAGCCTTTTTTGGCTTTCCTCTGGGAAACCAAAGGCAACCTCTGAATCATTTTTTATGTTCCTTTTATAATGATTTCCGTAGAAAATCGAAAGAGAAAAAAAATTAATAGATTTTTCATTTTGTAAAATCCAATAAAAATCAATTAATACCATTGGAAGGCTCTCAAAAACGTATACAAGACATTTGAATGAGTATATACTGTTTTTCTATCGTTAGTCCAAAAAGTCGGTTAAAACAATTTCTCAGGGCCCTTTTTTATAGTTTTTTGCCAATAACTTCTTAAAACTTCTAAAAACGGGAACAGAATTTTACTTTTTCTACCGTGTATCATTTCTTAAATATTAAACCACTTGGGACTTTTATTCCGGGGCCAATTTTTTTCAAAATAAATCCTTAAGATATGAATTTGAAAATTTTTGTCAAGTAGTAACTATGTACTTGACACATATTTGGATAGTTTTAAATGATCGCTTTGTTGCTCACGTCTTTTTTTAAGACACAGCAGTGGATGTTTTTGCAGCAATAGAAGAAGTAAATTACTCATACAGGAAAAGAATGGTCGCATAACAGGATTTTAAACATTTATGAAGCTTTTTATGTTTTCTGTGAGTTTTTTCCTATAATTTTTTTCTAGACGTAGTTAAAACATAATTTTTCAAAATCCTGTTCTCTCTATATAAGGCATATATTACAATTGAATTGACATCACTGTGAATTCACTGAGAACGAAAAGTTTACAAAAAATCAGTGAAATGAAAGAAGCCATTATATTGAACTACTGAAGAGAGTAGTAAATAATAAACCTAAGCATATGTATGTGTAGTCTATCAAATATACCGCTCCGGGCATTTTACCCTACTCCTGGTCTATAGGCTAACGCCCAAAACCCAGTAAGTTAAAATCACAAAATGGGGAGCATGCGCAGTAACTATTTCTAGCATAACAATAGTGTCACCAAAACAACATGGAAAAAGAGCCAATCACGTCGCTTTGTTACGCGCACTATTAACCAATCAGCGTACCTATTTTTTACAATCGAAGTTTAATGTTTATAGTTTCCAGACTCCTAACTTACTCGGTTTTGGATCAAGAGTAGGGTAAAAAAGCCCGGAACGGTTTATCGGACAGACTAATGTATGTGTAGTATGTATTATATATATATGTAATGAAAACAAATAGAAATGTTTGCAGCAGAAATAACGTTGACAAGTTTTAACTCGAAGTTAGTAGTATGCTTCTGACGACAAAAATTGCTCCACAACTGCTTTAAAAGGACGGCACCCAATCACTTTACGTTATTGAGATAATTGAATTTTGTTTTCATACTTAACTTTATCATATTTTATTGAAAAATAATCAAAAACGTTCAAAGCAAAACAGTCAATTTTTACCGAACTATGATTTGTCGTTGCGAACCACAAGTAATAATTTATACTATGACACAAGAACTGAGGTCATCACTCACACTAATTACTCTCCAGCAAAGTGCGTGCTTAGCAGCTTCACATCACTCTACGAATAGTGTAACTTTCAGAAGGGTAAGCGAATCAGAAAATTTAATGGTGAGCCTGAGAGTGGTAAGTGTAATTAAGGCTTAAGCCTGCGACGGGGCATTTTAGCGTGAGCTACTGACTAGTTATTAAATCAATTGTTTAAAAAGTTTTTAAAAATTCATTAAAAAGTTTTGGTATGTCATCAACCTAAAAATTTCACAAATCATTTAATCTATCACTAAAATAATGCTCAAGGCAAAAGATATCAAGTCAAGATTTGTAGTGACGTCATCATCACGTAACCATTGCAACGTTTCTTTATTTCATATTATTTTTTTGATTTTTATACTTAGGCTACATCCTTACCGAATTTCAAGTTAATAGCGTAAACTTATTTGGAATTGAGATGTTCAAAAATCACCAGCGTAAAAGATTGAAGTTTTTGTACATCGTTGGTTTAAGAAAAGCAGACATTGTGAAATAACATTTATAAATGAAATTATGACCTTACGGACATTTTGTATTTTAGAAATAGGTCGTTCCGGGCTGCATATGTGATGATTCCATGATCGTTCCGCCCGTTCTGTGGTTCCTCGTTTTATTAACGTCATTAGTTTTTTATAAATTGAGCTTTAACTCATCAAGTCGAACGATTCGCGAAAATTTCTCCGACAACGATTAATAATCTGAAAAAATTTGGAAAGTACCAAGAGCCTAAAAACCACTATGGCAAAAATTATATTTTAAGTTGCTCATTTCATAAAAATAAGCATAATGCATTTGTTTCCCCAAAAATTGTCAAAAGAGGTAGAGTAAACAGAGGTGGAGATTTCCTTTTGATTTGAAAAATTTTGAATTTATCAAGTGAAAACTATACACTGACCGGCATATGCAATTACTCAAAGTCTTTTTAAGACTTTAAACAATAACATTTCAAATAAATTATTGAAAGAAACAAAATATTGTTTAGTTTCAAAAGCTATCTGTAGTTATTTCTATCTCTTCTGTTTTTTTCAATTACAGTTACTAAACTTTTGAGAGTCCTAACATATGTTTTCCTCGCGCTGTGATTAAGCTTCTCACTTCAAAGCGAGACTCATGCTAGAACACAGCAAAAATATCAGCGTAAAAACGATATCCATAGATGATTCCCGAATCAATATAATGCACCAACCTTGATCATTTAAATGAAGCTTTCCGTGAGGACAAGGGCTCAACCCAACAGATATGTGAAATATTGATTAAACTGGCTTTAAAGAAATCGATAGATGCGGTAGAAGTTCTTACAGTGCCTTTATGCAGCAGTAAATTTATGAAAACGAGGCGGGCAGAATAAAAGATTATTTCAGAATCGTCTAAGGGTCAATGAGAATTGCTACTCAATGAAGATTATACGTTGTGCTTGTCTTTTTGTCTGTAAATTACTTAAGTAGTAACCTTTGAACAAAAACACCAAATGACATGAAATTTTTTCGATCTTTGAATAACTTAAAATGAAACTAACTACAACAATTTCACCATTTTTCTTAAACTTACATTTCAGCATCTTTCTTCAAAAGATCAATATATAACGTTGTTAAGTTGTTCCCAAAAGAAGGATTTGATATGGAGGTAATTAAAAATGTCTCATTATCATAATCTTCATGTGTGCGATCTTCGCACTAATTTTCGGAAGCTTCTCATACATTTGGGACATAGTCCTGCCATTAAAATGTTTCTACCACATTGCCATTGTGCGTTATCAAAGTGTTCCATGATGGCGGAGAGTTAAAAGTAATGCACTCTGTCTTTTTGGCCTTCAAACTCAGGCCCACCTTCTGACATTTTGTTTCGACTCGTACACGTCAATGTATCCTCTTGGAGAACACCTGAGTGAAGCTTAAGTTCATTCGTAATGGTATCAGGCTATCCACTCTCGCTCTTGTATTCAAATTCAGCTGGTTAATAAAGACTACCAGGCGCGAATACAACAGATGTGTAGCAAAATTTCAGGGGTGGAGTGAAAAGTCGTTAAAATGTCATTATTTATTGTCACTATGTAAAGATAATTATTTTTTATCGACTCCTCACTCCTAAAATTTTGCTACCCCTCTGTATACGCGCCTGATACTTTATCAGACAACACTCCAAAGAAGGAAAATGGTGCAATTGGAGGTGATTCAATACTCTCGGGTTTGAAACCGGCAGAAAATTCAATACGAGTGAATATGGTGAGTAACTGTATTCTTAATGCATATAGAATAGACACAAAAAGATTTTCAACCCTCTCGACCCTCTTGAAGTTTTTATGCATCAGAGCATATATAAATCAGTTTATACTGAAATTGAAGAAGGCTCCAATGTTGTACCAACTACTGACGAAATGGAAGCATGGCTTTCTGTTGTGTATTTCATTGTCTAATTTATTAAGATGCGTGTGCATATATCGTTGCTTCATACAATGTTTTTGGCCCTACCATTTTCGATTGAATCTCTTCGATTGTTGCTTGATCGACCTTCTCGACATTCCATGTTGCCTAATTCGATGAATCTTCTTTAAACTATTCTGGACCATTCCACGAGAGGTGGTTGGTATACCCGTAGATTGTGCTTTGCGTTGATGTATCTAAATTCCCTTTTTGCTCGTGATCTCTGCTGTTCTATTCTTTGCAAAGAAATATAAAAGATTTTGCTTGTAACATAGCTCGCCCTAGGTATCAGTCTGATTACCTTATCGATGAAAAATTCGTCGGTTAAAAGTGAGGATGTTTTAAAAATCTTGTGACTTTTAACCGACAAAATTATTGGCCGACCAAAACTTTTCACTGACTAATTTTATCTCTAAAACGTAATTCACTTCAATGAAAGCGTTTTTCGTGAAAGTCCATTCCCGTGGTCCTTCTTTCAAAAGCCGTAGATTTCGTTTGGTTCTGTATTCGAATTTTTTTTTTGTCTGCGGGAAACTGGTCAAAATATTTGTGTCCCAAAAAAATGTAGCCTTCTGTAAAAAAATGTCAGGAGAATTCAGCACCGCAAAATAAAACAAAATAAAATAATAGATAATTTCTTTACAGTTGCTAATGACATTTTTACGAGAGGATACATTCTTTTAGGACACCCGGTAAAACAGACGGAAAATTTTCACCATCGAAATTAATGACCGATGAATTCTCCACTGGCAAGGTATCTTTTCTGAAGTTCTCCATGTCCAGGTCTTTGGATACGAATTTGAGACACCAAGCACCAATTTGCAATGTCATTACTTGTAGTCTCTTGGGGAGGACATTTTTTTCTGCAGAGCAATTTTTTATTTTGCAACAGCATTGTTGTTTTTAGGTTTATCTTCGTTCAAGGTTTTAAATAACTTGAAAGCATACTTCGAAACGTCACAAAAGCAGATTGATTGAATCTTTTCATTAGTGTTAGATATCCAAGTGGGTCATATAAAGAAGCAATATGTGCCAAAACGTGTTTTTCGTAGTAGACATAGCTCGCCCTACTTCGTAGTAATTTAGTAACTTTTTTGAAACAAAATTTAGTCGTTGTTCAGATATAGGGCCCGAATTGGGTCAGTAAAAATCACGAGAAACTGAGATGTTTTCAAAAAATTACGGGGGTTTGCAAGTGAAAAGCAATTGGCTTGATTTTTTTAATTCTCTGAAGAACTTTGTTAAAACACACTCTGGAGAGTTTTTCATTGACAAGACAATTATTAAGAACATTAAAACAATTTCGTCCATATTAATATTCAAAATAAATGAATTACTCTATTTTTAATGTACAAAGAAAGATAAACTTAAGTAGGTACAGTTTCACAAAAATGTTGTCTCTCTCCAACTACAGTGTGAGTCAAAGAAACGTTATGCAAGTTTTGATTTAAGTCTTAAACTTTCAAGTTATAGCAATACTTTTTACAACATTCGATGGGAATTTAAATATATAAAATACGCTTTGTTAAAATATTTTGTTAGGGAGAAAAACGCGAAAATCTTGTGATATCAGTAGAGCGTCACCTTTTAATGGTCAGTTAGCACTCCTCTGAAGCTGCTTAAAAGTCATTAAATTTGAAAGATTTTCTTTATTCTCAATCGTTAATGTTAAGATTCCAGTCGAGTCGACAAAAAGGCAATAAAAGCCTCGCTACACTCGATTAATCGGATGTGATAGCTGTCATATGAACAGCTCATTCATGTGGTAATACTTTATACTTTATATAAAAATACTTTATTGGGAGAAACTTTTTTATTTTGCGGTTCGGGCCGAAAAATGTTTTTCGCGGATTTACAAGATTTTTGATCATAGCTACATAGTTAATAAAATTTCGTTCAATGGGTTTCTTTTCTGAACTTTAAAAATAAAAAGCTTGAAAAATTACCTATCGAATGGGGTAAAAATTATTGCTATAACTTTAAAATTTAAAGCTTGGCTAACGTTTTTTTGACTCACACAGAAATCCTTCTTTGAGACTATAATTATTTCTTTTGTCTTTTTTCTGCTTTTATGTGTCAGACTTATCCGATCTTATTCCCTTTGGACATAATGATTTATTTGATAATAAACAAATAAACTCCACATTGTTTTGAAATAGACTTTAAAATCGAGAATTCAGACTATCTTACTATCTCAGAAATGACGACAGTTAGTGCCGTGACGGGACGAGACTTTGTGAGATTTTTTAAGGGTCTTTTGAAGAGTCTAGACCTAGCCTAAACGTATTTACGTAATTAGTCGGCAAGTGTTTATTGAAAAATTACAAAGAAACCATACCATTTTTTAAAAGAAATTGGCAAATTCGATTTAACGAAACAAGTTTCAGCACCTAATAATAATTACTTGTCATTTACAACAGGGAATTTCTGGGCTGACGTCATATCAGCTTGTCTTAACCTTCGTTCTCTAACAAACCAACACCAACGCAAACTCCAATACTCAGAACAACAGCAGCCGCGGTTGGGATTCGAACCCCTACATATTATCACACATGAATGACGGGGTCGACGTTTTGCCAAGTGGGCTATCTACTCCTTTATTTTAGAGAATCTATTTGGTCGACAGTGAAATCCTCAGATTTGGTGGACACCCAAAAATCATAATTATAGGAACTGATTTTACTGAGCCTGCTAAATTTTCTAACACTAAAGGGATAAACTGAGCATGAATTATAGAGTTCGAAACGTGACAATTTCTAAAATATCGTAGACCAAACAAAAAGTGAAAAATTGGAATGTACCAAAATAAAAATATTGAATCATGATTGATTAGATAACAAACTTCATGATTTGATTTGGTTCTTTTGTTTATTTTCTATCTTCAAATAAATTCTATATACATCAATACTTTTCCGTTGTCATCATTCTATTCTTCCCTATCAGTTTTTATATACAGGCGCTTTGCCTCTCATTTACATCCGTGATAACAAACGAATAAGAAGGTAAAAAACCATGTTGGAATTAGAAATTAGTTCGAATGAAACTTATTAAAAATGGCAGAATGGCATATTGCACAACCACAATAATTTAAATTATACTTAATAATTATTAAATGTACAATTCTAGCAACAGTAACAAAAATAACTAACCATGAGAACGACAAAGAATTAATCATCTATAAATATAACATAAAAATTTGAATAAATCTCCATTCATCTCTGTTGTAATGCGTGAAGGAAAGGCGAAACAACAAAATGGAACTAAAACCAAAACTCCCAAAATATTTTGTTGTACCCGCCCGAATAATAACAAGATATAAAAACTAGGCCAATTTCAGCCATGATAAAACCCAGCCACCAGCAACAAGATTTCCAAATAAATATGAGAAGTTGGAACTTTTTGTGTCCATAAATTTTATTAACGATCGCAATAGACGTCGGCACAACTTTGTTGAAGTTCATCTATTTGGAAATCCTCAATCGTTAACATGGTAGAGTGTGATAGACGTTAGTTTATTTTCCACGTAGATCGTGATTACTTAATCCAAGTTTACTAAGTTGTTCCTCGTAGTCCGAAATATTTCTCTTCATGACTTCCATACACGAACCCAGTAATCGTTCAAATGCAAGGATATCCAAAGCTAATGGAGAAATAAAAGAGATTGATTCTTCGCCGTTCAGTTGTAAGTGATTGTCAACTTTTCGATCCCCTGAAAAGGCCTGGTAACTAGATATCGATTGAAGACTTTTTACATGAACCGAAAATTTTTTAAAGGGGAAATCCCGCGGATTTCAAAAAGACTTATGTCTCTAAAGTTAACCAAAAACGCCAAATTTTTAGCTTGGCTCTCCCGACTATAAATTAAGAAATAACTTCAAATCCGAAAAGAACAGGTATAGTATAGAAGTATACATCATTTTTCTATCATAAGACAAAATCTGAAGAACTAGATTAGGTTAAATTTTACTAAAAATTCAATATAATTATTAAGTTATATTACGAGTCTGGTTTCATTCAGAAGATCTGCATTTTAATGATGAGTTAAAATTTCGTAAAATGCGAATTTTTGAAAATTTGCTATGATTTATGAACAGTTTAAAGAAATTCGTTTCATTTTCAAACAAATTTGTTGGCTTCTCTATTTGTTGACAAGGTTAAAATTTTTATGCAGATGTTACAGTTCACCTATGAAGACATTTCCCAAGAATATTCGGAAAATTAAAAAAATAATGAGAAATTATTTTCCCAATCTTGATATAATACTAATTACTTTAAGGAAGAAACTTTCTGGGAAAGAAAATTTCGCGGTCTACCCCAAAAGCGAAAGTTTTTTATTCAAACTTTCGTGGTTGGACAAATTGATTGATTTGTAGATTTAGAAGTATAATATAAAAAATCAGTATTATAAATGCAGTAAAAGCAGCAAATTTTCGTTGCTTTAAGCATCGCGAAAGGCTAAGTTCGAAATATTTCGCGAGAATAAACTTTCAGAGATGAATGATTTTGAAAATTTCGCGAACCAGGAAAAAACCTTTGCGAAAAGGCCAAGAACCATGAAACCGCGAAATAAAAACGGTCACAAATTGATGTCATTTAGACTAAAATTGTTTCCTCTTTTTCTCTATGACCCTCCCTGACTTTCCATGAACTTTTTTCCTCCAGTTTTAGCTTTTTCACTTCGTTCTTCACCCTGGTAAAGTGAAAATTTGTATAAAACTATTCATTTCTTGCGATTTGATGAACAAATAACTAACCCTGTAAATATCAGAGAAACGATCGCAAAACATACTTAGTTATGGCCCTCGAGAAAATAGCAAAAATTATATGGGGTAACTTACATGCCACTTTACAGTCTCCCGTGGAGTAAACAGATGCAGCACGTGGTTTATGGGTGACTAAAGCTAATTCACCAAAATATTGTCCTTCTGCTAAACTAGTGATTTCAACTTCCCGACCACTGTCATCCTGAAGTAAAATTGAAAAATCTTTTAGAACAAATTGTCTACAATTAACATTCAGTCTTGTCATTAAAAAAATATGTTCATCCACTAAGTAAGATGCACACAAATTTGTAATCAGCTTTCCTGATTTGCTATTTTTATGAAGTATCCGCCCGCTTACATCGCTTGCGCGGAAGTTTGTTAAACGGCTTGACCGGCAAACCTTTTTAACGTTTTGAGTACGCATACCTGCATTTTAACGGAAACTTGTCCTTTTTCGATGAAATACATAGTTGAACCATCTTCGCCCTTCAAAATGAAAATTATTATTGTTATTATCATTTGAATATTTTAGTAGGATACAAAGCTAAAGAGACGCAAAATTTACAGTAAAAATTTGCTATCAATGTTAGTCCTACAAACGATTTAAGGTTACCAATCTTTTAATCGAAGATATTAAAAGAAAATGAACGATTAACCAAAATTTTACAACGAAGAATAGTGACAATTTAAGCGAATGTTCTTTAAAATCCATCGGAACATATAGTTAACAGGGCAAACGTGAGATGTTTTATGTTTCATATAACAATTCATTAAGGCCGACCATTAAGTATACCACCATAAAGAACCGAACCATGAGGATATGAAAGCATACCTGTTTAATTATAGTGTCACCATCTTTAAATTGTCTTGATTCTAACCCATCAGCTACATTCATTCTTTCAAATTCCTAAAAAATAGGTAAATCAAAAATGGGTATATACCCCCAAGGGGTTGAAAAATAACCTGCGCGCACTTTCTTGTTCGGTTTTAGAAAAAAAAATCGCCCAGATCAGTCAACCGCAAAATACAAACATAGTTGAGATTGTGTAAAAAAAATGGCGATGAATTTAAACCTCAGGGAAATACCGAACTGAGATTAAGAAGTGAATTCAACTTCCCTTGAAAATTGAGTCCAATATCGGAACCCAATGTTGGCCCAAAAATACTACTTCTCTTCCATTGCACTACATTTATTTTTTATCACTGTGAGTGTAAAGTCCCGTATAATGGAATATTCTCATTTCTAATCCACATTCTAGACTATTTAATATTTCTTTGATTTCTGAATGTCTTGCAAGTTTCCAACATGTTCCGTGTGTATGAAATTATGATTAAGTACATAATTTATAAACAAATGTTTGTTACTACTTCGAAAGATTTATTTGGCTAACCTTTATTTACGCCGTATAATGTGATAACCTGTGTATAAGTAATCTTCAACTTATTTTGTCATGCTTCATTATTTCGATCATAGATCAGCAGAAAAATACTTACATTAAGATGTTTTAACATTGGTACTTTCTCTAGTAAAGCTTCATGCTTTTTACGCTGAAATTACAACGAATGAACAAGTTACACAAGAATGGTATCAACAAAATATATGTTCAATCAAATTTTAACAACAAGAAAAATGATAGGCAAATAACTTACCCTTAAGTAGGCTGCTTTAAGAACAATCTTTCTAAATGTTACACGATCTAATGCCCAAATGATCCCTTCGCTGTCCGAGACAATAGTTGCCGCCCTAAACATAAAAGCAGTGATTATTGAAATCTTACTTAAAACCTTATTTAAAAGTGCCGGGAAGATGAGACTCAAATGCAACGCCGGTATTTTGAATATATTCAAATTTTTGAGAAATACAGTAGACTGTCGATATAACGAACTTCGAGGGGAAATGGATGAGGGGAAATAGAAAAAAGTTCGTTATATTGAGAGTTCGTTATATCGAAAGCTGAGAAAAAATCGGAAATTTCTTATTTTTTTTAATGTAGAATTTAATGCTTTGAGTTCGTTATATCGAGGTTTTTGGGGTTCAAGGGAAAGAGAATTTGGTTCGTTAAATCGAGAGTTCGCTATATCGAAGGTTTGTTATATAAAAAGGATTTATAAGAGTTTGATAATGCTAAATCCGAGGGAAATTAACTTAGGTTCGTTATATCGAAATGTTCGTTATATCGGGGGTTCGTTATATCGAGTCTACTGTAGCTCAAATTTGGCGGCTTTTTTTTCTGTATAGGTTGTTTTAAATGAGGGAAAGCAAGCCCTCCTTCCTTTCAACATTTACTTGAAAAAAGAGTTTTGCTATGTTTCTCTCTGGGACTACTTTTTGGTGAAAATTTCCCTTTTACTTATATTTCCCGTTTTGAAATGTTTTAGAGTATCAGTGTTGATATCATTGTAAACAGTCCAATGGAATTTCATACGTATATCTATGTTTGTGTACGATTTTAACATATGCTGTTAATTTGTTTTTTAGAGCTGATGATGATCAACATTTGATCGAAATATAAACTGTTGATTGATTAATCTAGTAAAACGAAGGTGGTTTAAAGTTTCAAGTTTCACCAGGCTTAAGTAATTATGACATCAACTGTATCTGTGTCGCCATTTGAATAATTGCTCTTGATAAATGTTCTTCCTGAGTCGAAAAATCATTCCAGTCAAGTTTTATTTACCACAAACAAGTATACTACAAACATCACCGTAGAAGGGCGGAATCCGCCCCTAAAAAGGCTGGGGACGTTATCAGCCACTTTGATTTTTTTGTGGCAGCTAACGTTAATGCAACTTTCGAAATACCTTGGCGTGTTGTACATGAGAGCCAATTCACCAAAACTTCCTTTATTTTTATATGTCCCAACCTTTAAAGAAAAGAAAGAAAAAATGGACCATCGGTAAGAAAACTACTGATATACGATTTGAATTATAAAAAAGAAGTATGAAATACACTCGTAGTTAGGGATTGTTACTTAACTCTATTTCTAGAGAATGTGAACATATTGCGAAATTATATAATCGGTAGGACAAAGCGCCGTTACTTTTTCTCAGCTAGTCACATATCACCTATAGTGTATTTCCAGAAATTTTAGATGTATTTCATGATAATGAAGCATTCAAATATTTTCACACATTTTAACAAAAAGTAGAAAGTCGACAGTCATAAAAAACCGTCAAAATCAACAAATTTTAAATATACACACTTTTCTGTTTCTCGAATTTTCCAGAAAATTTCAGCATTATGACGATAAAGAATCAGTCCCATTCACTTGACCACCAAGTCCATTTCAAGTAAATTTTTATTTGATGAAGTAATTCAGTCCAAAACCTGCCTTTGTTCCCACATGGACTGGATAGATCAGTGGTCGAGAAAAGCAAGAGTCGCGAGTTAAAATTTCACTCAATCTTCAGTTTTCCAAATCCTAGGGTTCATCACTCAGCGTTAGGAATACTTACAACTTTAATGACGATAATGTTTAAGATAAAGAATTACCTTTTTGTCTGAGCCATCAATTTTAACATAAATGTCAAATATTCCACGATCAATGACATAAAAATTATCTCCGTCATCTCCTTGGTCGATTACATGTTCATCGTGGACAGTTTTACGTTCGAACATTGCATCTAACACGTTATTCAGTTGCTCCTAAAATTTGAAGAAGTCGTTTATTGTTCAGGATATTCAAAAAACAGAGTTCGTTCAAGGTTCTTTTCATTGTAATGTCTATCAAATATAAAGACAATTAAAAGACACTTCAAAGAAAACGAAGGGATCCCATCTACAAGATTTATTCATAAGATTTTCTGACAAAACATCAAAATTTTCACACTAAGATATTATTCAACTTTAAAGCCTAGCGATAATATATTCCTCTCTCTCTCCCTCTTTTCTATATAAAAGTAATTTACACGCTTTGTTTTGCACGAAAATTCATTAGAACATGAGCTTCAACACTCAGAGGTTCAGCTTTAATCAAAGAGCTAAAAATTCGAACTATTTTCTTGAACTGGGAAAGGAAAGGCTTGAATATTTTATGTACAGATTACTGATTCCAGGTGGGAAAGGGGGTTAAAGGTTTTCAGGCAAAACTCTAATAACTTCAAAAACAAGATTTTCATTTTTTTCAAAAGGTAAAGTGATATATACCAGTTAAAAGCTCATTAAAACTATATAGAAGACTGTTAAGTGGACATGGTTGATTTTGAAACTCTGAAAAATTATATAAATTTAATTTACTTGGGATAGGTTGATTTTTTTGCCCATGTCCGTCTAAAAGTCTTCTATATGGATTTTAAAGAGCTTTTGAATGGCATAATATATGAAAACACTTTTTGTAAAAACAGAATTTTTCCATTTTATGAGGGCCCATTTTATGAGGGCCCTTTTTAGCTTGGCTTGAAAATTAACAATATGTTCCTGGGAAACCTGGTTTGCTATTTAAAAATTGTCCAGTAAATCTTTTCCTACTCAGGGGGTCAACAGGCAGCTATTCAAACAGTTTTGGCCTCTCCCCTGCCAACTTTTTTTTACCAACAGCAACCTGACTATAAACAAAGAGAGACCTTACCGAATCAAGATTTTTGAAAAGTAAAATATTCCCAACAGCTTCATTTAGTCGTCTACGTTGTGTATCTGTTTTCGGATGAACAACCTAATGCGAACGATATAACATAAATTGGAAAAATAGACATACTGTATGATGATTAGTTAATAGGAAACTAAATAAATGAAAGAATATGTAAAAAAAGTCATGCAGCTATCATACTTGTTAAAATACAAAACTATCCATCGCATATTGATCCAATACCAGGAGACTAATAAGTCACATATGATATACTTGTCATTATAATTTCCTTTATCAAAATTACCTAAACTTGATAAATTCTACTTGATTGATACTTACGCAGTTCAGCTCCTCATACAATAACATTTTATAAGTTAGCTTTGTTCGAAGTGTACGGTAGGTATGTTTGGCATTTTACAGCTATTCACACAAAAAATGAGCTTATCCTTAGCTTATTATATAGATGATTTAGGTTAGACTAATTATTACGTATACCCTTACATAAAGAGAACAGAATGCAAAACTAATTTTGGAATGAAAAATGTCTTTTCTCCCCTAAAATATGGATTTTACTTCTTTCTTCCTGGGTTATACAGTTTGCTTTAGAAATTACTAACGCTAGAACAATAAATTCGGCATTTTGATAAATTCTTAGCTGTAACAGGGTTGCTAACGGTTTTGTGTTTAAGAATTACAGGTTTATAAGGTCATTTTGTCCATAATTTTTCAGGTTTTTAACCTTATTTGAGACAAATTAACACTATTTTTGCCCAAACCTTGTTTATTAAATAACAATTAAATAAAGTTACTGAAATGAAGCAACAGTATGGCAGCAATAAAATTACAGAAGAACAGTATGACAGCAATAAATTAACAGAAGAATCTACAAACTGCTGTAACGTTAATAAAGGAACTATTTTTCTGACCTTCATTTATTTTCGTTTTGTTTCTCTTGCATTTAATAGAAAAGGCAGCAGCTATGTAACAGGACTATTTAATCATTTCTTAACGCAAAACCACGAAAATCTTTAATTGAAAATGAATGGAGAAGAACTGTGCCAAAGTAACGTTCAAGACAATCGAAAATTTAGAAATGGTGGACATAAGGTCAAAGCCAGGCCCGTGGCTACTACAAAAAATTTTGTCGGCAAATCCTACTTATTCTGTACTTTGTCGGCAAATTTTTACGGGTCCACGCTCAAAACTTAGA